>CAOLHI010004286.1:0-125656 GCA_948474755.1 Ctenosaura bakeri
AGTAATGGTTATGATAGTAAACACATGCGCCCACATTCACATCTCATATCCATGTAACATCTTTAGAACTAAAATGATGAATGATGAAAGAGGTTTCGGTTGTGTGGAGTTGCAGAATCACACTTTCTGACATCCCACCTTTTCCACAAACCTTTTGGCACACACTATAGTTCTAAATCCTTCCTGTTACTCAGCCTGTCACATACCCACCAACTGTCCTGATTTGGCAATGACAGTCCCGATTAATCCTCTGCCATCCACCTTTGCCAGGTGCTATTAAAATGCCCCAATTTCTCTTCGCCTCCTCATGCTTTTCCTCTTCATCTGGCTTACCTTCAGCCACACAAACTGAGTTCAAAGTTCAAACACAGTTTGCACTCAGTTAACCCAGCAGACAGAGAAGAGAGCAGGGGATAGAATTGTGCCTTTCTGCTAGGCTCAGCAAACTGCTGCAAAGAGACGTGTTCTTCCTTATCAATAATGTTTGTCATATTATCCACATTCTGATGTTGCTTGGTCAGATTTGTTCCACTTTTCAATCTGTGAAACGTTGGAGGGTATGCTGTCAGACCCAGAACCACCTTAATACACATGTCATTTGCAGCACTAAAAAAGCTTTTATGAGACCACAAGAAGATTTCAACACATTAAGCCAAGATGTCTATAAGATTATTAACCCAAAGACAAAGCATATTTTTATTAGAAATACATAAACTACAAAACTTTGGAATATACAATGCAAGTTCCTGGTCATAAATGAGAGCATTGCTTTGAAAGAAATAGACTGGAAATGTGATCAAGCCTAATGTTCATAAGGAATTTTTTTTGGTTATTCTAATATATTGCAGGGCTAAATATTTTACATTAGCTAATACTTGGAAGGTAATCTGAGAGTTCAGCCATCAGTTCAGCTTAACATCATTGCAATGGATTTAGAACCAATTACTTGTCAAGAGTCTAGAAAAGCCTGGAGTCCTGCAGCTAGACATTTGGACAGATGATACAGATGGCATAAAGAATTGTCAGAGCTAGTTGCATACATTGCTTGGTTTAGAAGTACACCTCAGATATCTGTGCATCCAACAAATGTAAAATATGAATATGGCAATCACATGTTTGCAAACATATATACTATATAGTGATATATGGTGATGTGGATATGAGGTGGCCTACACAAATCTGCATGTTCCATATAGGTTTTTCATATTTATGGATGACCTCTTCTGTGTATAACTCTAGTTGTGGTTAGCAAACACGGCATTTATCATGCAAATACCTCTTGGTACAGTTAGGTAGGGAGATCAGCTGTCTGTGACATCAGACCAAAGCTGAAAGAAAAGATTTTGTAATGTTCCTGCTAATTCACTTTTCTGACTGCATGGAAGAGAACTGGCTTAACCATGTGGCCATGTCAGGTGCTGGTACAAGAGAACACTGGTCTGCCACACAGTCCCATGCAGTGCATCATTCATTTATAAGCAGCCACCACGTGTAGTGGCTTGAGTGTTAGACTATGCCCATTTCCGCACTACACTCTTATAGCGCGATTATTCCACTTTCAACATCCTATGGAATCCTGGGGTTTGTAGTTTTGGGAGGGGCTGGTCGGATGTTGAAAGTGGAATTATCACGCTATAAGAATGTAATGTGGAAATGGTCTATGACTCTGGAGACCAAGGTTCAAATCCCTGCTCAGCCATGGAAACCCACTAGGTGGCCTTGGGTATGTCATAGCCTCAGAGGAAGGCAAAGGCAAACCCCCTCGGAACAAATCTTGCCAAGAAAACCCCATGATGGGTTTGGCCTGAGGTCACCAAAAGCTGGAACAATTTCAGTGCACACAACAAGAACAAGAACAACAACAGATGTTGTGCAATTTCAATGCACACAGCAACAACAACAACAACAACAACAACATATGTTAAAAGCAGGGATGAGGCATGTGAGGCTTTACACATGTTGCTGAGCTGCCACTCCCCTCATCTCTCACCATTGGCTATGCTGTAGGGCTAAGGTGAATCCACCAACCACATCTGGGAGGCCATACATTCTTCCCTCCCCTATTAATGTTCCATCTATCTATCCATCCACTAGTGAAAGGCTATAAAGAACAAATATAAACCAGAGCAAGTAACACATGCAGGAATTTACTCAAGAGTAAGTTACTCAAAGGTAGAGTACAAAATAATCTCTGAGCAGAATTTAGTCCAAAAAGACAAGAGCTAAAAATGTGTTCACCAAAATAAGTATCCTGGATCTCCTTTGATACAGTGACTGATGTCCAAGTGTGCTTGGGGTAGTATTGTCTGGAGAAGAGTACTGGTTAAAAAATAAATGTTAAATATTTCCTTTTAAAGAAACACATATCAGTTGAGTGTTCTCTATTTGAAAGAAATCAATAGTGGAACAGGAATCAATATATTCCTCCAGTTTAAAAACCAAACAAAATACCGAAAGTAAATTAGCAAAACTAGTGCCACTACTACAACAGCACCTCCACCAAACTTTTTTTTTTTTGGTACTTGCTACTCCTCAGTTTTCTTCCACTCATTTTCCATCTGTATTAGCTTCCATCTATTAAGACTATAGCCTGATCAATGACTCAAGGAGGAGTGGGGTCGTTGCTCAGGGACAAAGCATATATTTTCCCTGAAAAAGGTGCCGGGTTTAGTTTGCCATCTGTAAATAGGGTGAAAGTCCCTTGTCAGAAAACCTGGAGAGCTGCTGTCAGGCAGCAGACACAACACTGAGAAACAGATGATCCAGTTGGTCTGAGGCAGCATGTCAGCTTCCTATTCTTTTATGGGAAGAAACATACACACACTATCTATCTGTCTGTCTGTCTATACATACATACATACATTCATATATGTATGTATGTGTGTGCGTGTGTGCATATATATATATATACACACACACACCCAATTACATCTATGTTCCCACTGCCACATGAAACTATCTTATACTGTGTGTATGTGTGTTTTCAGAGCCCTCTACCTCTCTTGGGTTTTCCAATATGGTTGCAAGGGAGTCATCCAGTGTAGGAATGGCCGAGCTGCTAAATGAGATCATATTCAGTATTATTTTTGTGAGCTGTCAATATTTGTGGTCCAAATACAGGAAAAGGCACGTGTAGTTGATTTCTCTTTAATAAAGGACTATCTTCCATGCTTAAATAAACAAATAAATAAATAGACTAGACTGTTACATGAGGGAGGAGAGCAAAGACTAAGGCACAGATTGTTCTGGATAGCTTGTAGTACAAGGGCTTTGTAAAAGAAAGATATATGTAAAACAATTGGTGCAAATGCACATCAAACACCTGTGGACAGTTTTTGGAGAAGCAAATATACCACATTTATATTCCCAAAGGAAGGAAAAGAACTGACCAACACTCCCCCCGCCGCCCAAACTCAATGTGTTTATATAGGGATGTGAACAAGTGATGGAACTTTTCATTAGAGCAATCAAAGTCATGGATTGTATTCAGAGTATAATGTAAATGAGAAGTCTGTTACCCTGATTTCTGGGGTCCCTTGGGGACACCTCAATGTGCTCCACGTCATGGAGAATGGAAATAATAATAATAATAATAATAATAATAATAATAATAATAATAATTATTATTATTATTATTATTATTATTATTATTATTATTATTATTATTATTTCTATCCTGCCTCTCCACATGGATCAAGCCGGCGAACAACATTAAATACATTAATACATTAAAAAACATACCCAATCCTTCCCACCCACCAATCCACCTAAAACAACCCCCTAAAACACACAACAATCAATCAACTATTAAAGGAACAGCAAGACAATTGATGGGAGGCGATGGAAATGCTAGTCTTGGAAGGCCTGTCAGAAGAGATCAGTCTTGACTGCTCTTTTAAAGCAGTCAAGACTGGTAATGTGCCAGGTCTCCTCCAGCAGGCCATTCCATAACTTGGGAGCGATAGAAAAGAAGGTCCTCTGGGTAACCGCAGCCAACCTAGTTCTGACTGGCTGCAGTAAATTCCTCCCACAGAGTGTGCAGGGCGGATTGTATGGGAGAAGGCGATCCCGCAGGTAGGCTGGCCCCAAGCCATGTAGAGCTTTAAAGGTAATGACCAACACTTTGTACTGTGCCTGGAAACTAATAGGCAGCCAATGGAGAGACTTTAGAATTGGTGTTATATGGTCAGTTTTAGGTCTTCCGGTGACCATCCTGGCTGCCATATTCTGAACTAATTGAAGCTTCCGGACTAAGCACAAGGGTAGCCCTATGTAGAGCGCATTACAGAAGTCAAGCCGTGAAGTTACCAGCGCATGCACCACTGTTTTTAGGTGTTCCAGCTCCAGGAAGGGGCGCAGCTGGTGTATCAGCCGAAGCTGATAACAGGCACTCCTAGCCACCGCATCTATTTGAGCTGTCATCTGAAGTGACGAGTCCAGGAGCACCCCCAAGCTGCGAACACAGTCTTTCAGGGGAAGTGTGACCCCGTCTAGGACTGGTTGACAGACCTCCATACCTGGGCTAGGGCCCTTAACAGCGAGTACCTCTGTCTTATCTGAATTCAGCTTCAGTCTGTTTTTCCTCATCCAGTCTATTACTGCTTCAAGGCATTTGTTTAGAGGCGAGATGCCACCCTTAGTTGATCCTATTATCCGAGGCATGGAGAGATATATCTGGGTGTCATCAGCATACTGATAGCACCTTGCTCCATGCCTCCTGATGATCTCTCCCAGCGGTTTCATGTAGATGTTAAATAGCATTGGGGACAGGACGGCACCCTGAGGGACGCCAGATTTGAGCTCCTTTTTCGAGGAGCAGCTGTCCCCAAGCATCACCATCTGGTATCTACCTGAGAGGTAGGACCGGAACCACTTAAGTGCAGTGCTCCCGATCCCCAACCCTCTCAGGCGTTCCAGAAGGATACCATGGTCTATGGTATCGAAAGCTGCTGAGAGGTCCAGGAGTACCAGCAGGGTCACATTTCCCCTGTCGATACCTAGGCAAAGATCATCCACTACGGCGACCATGGCAGTCTCGACTCCATATCCTGCCCTGAAGTCAGTTTGAAATGGGTCTAGATAATCTGTTTCATCCAAGACAGCTTGGAGCTGAAGACTAACAGCCCTCTCGATCACCTTGCTTAAAAATGGGAGATGGGAGACTGGTCTATAATTATTCATATCCAGGGGATCTAGGGAGGGCTTTTTTAGAAGCGGCCGTATAATCGCTTCTTTTAAACAAGCTGGAAAATTGCCCTCCCTAAGGGATGCATTAATAATGTATCTTAAATGGGTCTTAATTGCAACTCCTCCCTGGACAACCAGCCATGAAGGGCAGGGATCAAGAGGGCAAGTTGTCTTTCTTATATTTCCAAGGAGCTTGTCTACATCCTTGGTACTCACTGACTGAAACTGATCCAGTATAATCCTGTTCACGGGGTCGCCGGACACTTCACTAGTAACCTCTGCAGTAACACCGGCATCCAAATGGGCTCTTATCTGAGAGATTTTATCTGCGAAATGATTATTCAAAGCATCACAGCAAGCTTCACTAGGTTCTAACAGCGAGTTCAGGGGAGTGGGTATCTGAGTCAGATCCCTTACCACCCTGAACAGCTCTGCGGGACGAGAAGTCGCAGATGCAATACGTGCAGAGAGGAAACTAGCCAGAGCACGAGCAATAGCAATGCAACAGGCAAGGTAACCTAGCGGAGTCTTTTTACGGGGTCAGGCCAAGCCAAAAACCAAACAAAAATGTCCAATAAATGATTTTATTGAATGAAAATCTCACGCAGCAACGCAATCACTCACACATTCACTCGAGACCTATTGAGTAGCAAAAGAGAGGAAACTGGATAGGGGAATATTGAAGGGGTTGTAGCTGGGGTAATATTGCAGCTTCTCCTGAAGTCCTTGGTCCGGGAAAAACAGTGGAGAAGTGGGGCTCAGCACGGAGAGGGCTGAGGGGATTACCCAACAGATGGAGCAATGGTCTGCTAGGATGACTGGGAGTGATCCAAAGAAATGCTCAAAAACTGGGACTATTTGTAAGGTAAAAAGTACCGGTAGGGTTAACCCTTTCCTGGGGAGAACAATGGGTGTTCCAATGAGAAAGAAGCTCCACAATGATAACTTCCTGTGGGTGATGGGATTACAAGGTGTTGCCAAAGTCTCAGCATCTTCGGCTACATTTGGTTGTGGTGTGACTTCATGTAAATAGTCCTTGCCTGACAGGATATTTGCTCAACTTGGGGCAAACATGCTAATCCCCTCAAGTCAGCTTCTCAGGGGCTGAGGACCCTTTGTTTATTGTGGGTTTGCTCAGCTTGAGGTCTCCTGGGGCTACGTGACTGGGGATTTTACTGGCCTGACCTGGTTTTTGATCGTTCAACCGTTGCTGCCTACATGCTCATTCGGGCGACCTCGCAGGCACATGGAATCATATTTAATATCAAAATTGTAGACCCCAGGATAGGATTTTTCCAGTGGAGCAACAAGTCCCCACAACATATCCTCTTTAGCCTCAGCCAATCCTGATTGGCACGAAGCTAATTTAGGCAAGAGGATCAGCACATGAGTCAACAACAGTGGCAGACTGAGACAACTTGGAACATTCGAAATCCAGTTGGGGCAAGTGTCCTCTCTGTCCATGGCTAGCTGCACAGTGTGTTTTGCAATGTCAGGGTAGAAAGAAAATGCAAACCATAGTTTTCTAGTCCAGATAGGATGGAAACTGATCTGGGCTAAAGCAGAAGTAGTGCACATTACACAGAAGGAAAAGGGAAGGGAAGGTGAGATGTTTTCTTCCTAAGGAATCAACTTGTAGTTTGTTCTTATGTCTGATATAATCCACTACCACTTTCTAGTAATCAGTCCCAATTTCACAGTGTACCTATTCCTTTGTTTCCTTTGCTGTGAGAAGGAATACTTCAAGCACTCCTTTTTCTCCAGATGAAGAATGAAATCACAGCACAACCAACTAGTATTTAGACACTGGCATGAAACATTATTCATTTTACATTACCACTCAAACAGTAGCTGTTCAAACATTTAAAAGAGATTTAAACTTAACGAAGTAAACTATGAACAAGCAAGCCTCCCTGAAGATGCTTCTCAAATAGTTTTTTGTAATGAAAATATGACTTACATCCACAGTATAACTAATTCTGTGGGGGAAGTTCTTTACTTCCTGATGAGATGGTGAACATGCCATCAGGAAGGGTGTGTCTGTGTGACCATTCTCCCAAAATACACTGTTCATGCAATTGCCATGGAGACTATTCAAGTGTGGTTTTAATCCAGCTGGCTGTTTATAACATTGATGAGCACAGCTCACCTGGAGTCAATTGTCACCATTTTTAAAACACAACAAAATGGAAGATGTTTGTACTAACACAATTCCAGTATAAAGGCCGTAACCATGGTATGGGAACGGCCCAAATCAAAACTCCAGCTGCGTAAACTGTTTTAATTCTGGACAAAACGTATAGTAAGGACTGAAATGTGATCTCCCACTCCTCACCACATATTCCTCCTTTTAAACTTTTAGATTTCTAGATTCAGATTTCCTGAGTTGGGCAGATGTGTAATATAAATAGATTAAAGGCTTTACAGTGAGGGCTGGGGTGCCTTTTGCTTGCATACATATTCATGTTTTCTGTCTTTCCCACTAACTCTACAGTTTCCCTGGCCAGTTTTGTAAGCCAGCAAATTACCTGTTCATCTGGTAGAGTTTTCACTCCAGGGTTCTTCTAATGCTGGATCTATCCACTTTAAATACAGCTTTCCAAATCTCCTTCCCAGGAGTAAACATTTTTTATTCAGATCCAAGACCAAAATGACATAATGGGACTGGACAGCTTTCAAGGACTTCCACTGTTAAATTACAGCATGAATCTGCCTAATCTCTGCCTAGAGCAAAGTTGCAGAAAAACAGCAAACCACCTCCCCCACCCCATTATGAACAGGCCTTCAGTCTGAAATAAAAAAAACATTTATTCCACAATCTGGTGCATGTAATCATTATCTTCATCTTTCCAAATCAAGTTGTAGATGTCTTCCCCTAATTAGACTTGTGGGGGAGTCTTGGAGTCAAACTGACTGCACTTCTAATTGTTTACTTTCTCCATTAATCATTATTGGTTTCCTGCATAAGGAGCCTGAGGCATGACTCCCATCTCTTTCCTCTGCTTCTGATTGCTTGCATTCGATGCTGTTTCACGTTTTTTCTTCAGCGATTGGATGGCTGCCACATCAGGGCCCAAAAGAAATCATGACTGTTTAATTCCCTTTGAAACAAACAACTGGTGAATCCTGAATTGACAGATTAATAGGAAAGATAATGGAGGGAGTGGCTCCATCTTAAAAGAGAAACTTCTTTTCTTTCTTCTGTAGCTTTTTAAGGCAGTGGCCGCTAAGACTAACAATAAAAAGAAGCACATTAGTTATAGTATGTGCGTGCGTGTGTGTGTGCGCACGCGCACACACACACACACACAGCGCCTCCATACAAGGTTATCTTTTCAGTAGACATAACAAAGATTGTTTTTAATGATAATCCTTTAGAGAAAGACATAAACAAGTGTGCTTTGTAAGGGAGCTTCCACATTAAGCGTTTATTCTAAAACTGCCACCCTTTGTTAGCTCACGTTGGAATTGCATCTCCCCTCCTGATTAATGCCTGTATATACCAGCACACTTCAGTTAACAATGCAAAGAGGCTGCTTTTCACAAAGATTTTTATGCCTAGCTGGACCCTCCTTTTCTCCTCACCCTCTGTTTAGTGGGAAGGAGGCACTAGCATGGTATAGTGGTTTGAGCATTGGGCTATGACTCTGAAGACCAGGTTTGAAACCCCACTCAGCCATGGAAACTCACTGTGTGGTTGTGTGCAAGTCACACTGTCTCAGACTCAGAAGAAGGCAACAGCAAACATCCTCTGGATAAATTCTGGCAAGAAAACCCTGTGATAGGGATAGCCTTGGAGTCAGTGGCAGAGCTTGGAGTGTGTGGAAGGGTGGGTGGGAGGAGGGCGGAGCTACAGTGTGAGAGGCGTGGCCACTGTGCAGCACCTTGGCTGCAGTGTATGGGGGCATGGCCAGGATGCGCAGAGGCATGGCCAGGGCACGTGAGGGTGTGGTTACGGTCCAGAACGCCCCAAAAACATTGCCGCTTGGGGAAAATCACCCCCCCTGCTCCCACGTCCCTACGCGACTGCTTGGAGTTGTCATAAACTGGAAACACTTTGAAGGTTCATAACAAGGGACAAGGACATAACCAAGGGAAGTTAACACCCATCAGAAAAGGGGCAACAGCTGAGCTATTTTGGATAATATTAAGCCTTACAGCATGAATCAGAATATCCATGCAACTGCACACACATATATATAAAAAATGTCATTTAAAAATAAACATGCTCATAAAATGTGGTGCCCATGTACATTGTTACACCCTTGCCCACACAACAACATTATATCCATCAATGGGGAGAGAAGAATGTGGAATGTACACATTTAAAAACCATAAAGAATCAATTTGTGTTATTTCTAGGCCTAGGTCTAGGAGTTAGAGTGGAAGACTGGGAGACGTTCCAGATTTCTCTCTTACTCCTATAACTTTCCCATCCTTCATTAATCGTGCTAATTTAACAGGGAGCTGTAACAAAGATTTATTAATACCCCAATGCAATGTATGTTTGTTGAAAAATACCATTTTGTTACACCTGAGATGGGGATTATGGCTATATATGTAGCAATGGCAAACTTCTTCTCCATAAAACTTGGCAAGAAAGCCCTGTAACAGGGTCACCATAAGTCAGGAGTTGATGACATTACAACAACAGTCATGTTTCCTTCCTTGTTTATGGAACCATGTTTAAACCATTCTCCATCCTAACTGGCCTAAAGATATAAACTATACAGATTTAGTTATAACAATAAAACACAACTAAAAGAATAATTACAGTGCAGGTTTTGTTAGAAATACAAAGAAAAGTAGCACCATTTTAAAATGGCTTGAAAATAAAATTTGAGCTGACACACACACACACACACACACGCTTAGAGGTGTTACACAGACACACAAGTGCACACACGTTGGGATGGTAAGAATCACACCTCTGTGGACACCTTGTGGCCCCAGCTATTCCTGCCCAGGAACAGATGTGGCTGGCAAATCAATCAAAGCCATTCAGGCCACCCAGCCCCAAAACACAGAGCTGGATGAAGATATTTCCTAGGTGTCTCAAGTTCTCTTTTTAGTGGAAAAGTATCCTTCATCCACACATCTCCTTCTTCAGAGGCAGTGCAACCTCATCTAAGGTAAATCACATACTCAGTAAACTGTCTAAACTGTAATCAAAACAGTGAAACAAATGGCTTCAGTTTTGTCAGGATCCAGCTTCAATATCTTGGCTGTCATTTAGTTCATCATTGACTATGGGCACAGATGCAGCATCTGCCCAGCCTCACCTGCCTCAAATGACAAGACAAAGTGTTGTTGGGGGGTCACCAGCATGTTCATGATACGCCTCTCCGCATCCCGATGACACCATCCCAGCAGCTTCATATAGATTTTATTGGGGACTCTATGGATCCCCCTAGAACACCACATTTCGGGGTCAAGCAAAAATCTCCCAATTCCAACAATAGCACTATAATGGTGTAGGGCAGAAATGGCCAGAGTGTGATTTGCCCAATGTCATTCCATGTTTTTCATGGCTGAGCACTCTTTTCTCCTGGAGTCTAAGGCCATTTCCACCATACACTTTTATAGAGCTTTAATTCCACTTTCAAGATCCTATGGAATCCTGGGGTTTGCAGTTTAGGGACAGGCATTTAGAATTCTCAGCCAAAGAGCTCTTTGGCCTCAGTAAACTACAAACCCCAGAATCCCACAGGATGTTGAAAGGGGAATAATAGCACTATAACAATGTAGTGAGGAAATGGCCTCTGTGTTTGTGTGGAAGAAAGAGGAAGGGAAGGAGGGATGGAGAATGAGAGAGGCAGAAAAAAAAAGCCAAGGTAAGCCTAGGATAAGGTCATTTTTTTTTAAAAAAAAAAATTTTATTATTATTTATTTGTATACCGCCTCTCCATATGGATCGAGGCGGCGAACAACTTACAAATAGCATGTATTTCGAATCATTTCTATACATTAGAACATTAAATTAGAACAGACTCTTAAAAAGTCAAAGTCACTTTGTGAATCCAAGGCTAAGTCTCTGTTCAGGCAGCAACAGGGTATTGTTATGATGTAATATAAATGGAAAGGGATGAAGTAGTCCTGTTCAATAAAATTACAAAGGCGGTTAAGCATTTCATTCCACTCTTATCTGAATGTCTTTCATCTGCATTCTTATCAGGATAGAAGAACAGTGTATGATCTGATCTCAGTGCCAAGTGACCTAGCAATTATTTTCAAAAGACCTTGGCAGTCACAACTAAGGGCTACATTTTTAGAAGAAGCTAATTCCCCTTTTAATCCTGTGTGCTGACTTTGAGCTCTTTGGGATGTCTGAATCATTGTGAGCTTATGAAAACATAACAAAAGCAGACTAGGCTGAGCTCCAGAGGTGTTGAGCCCTCATAGCAGGAGTTTATGTAACTTGACAAGCTCCTGCCCCAATGGCAGCTACAGGAAAACTCTTACTCAGCTCCAGTGGAACTGCAACGTGTTGTTGCTCCCAGGGCAGGAAAGCCATATCCAGTGTGCAGTGACTTAACTGACATAAAATTGATCATAGTACTGCAGATCCTACAGTAAATGCTTTTGAAATCTAGCATCACATTCAAAGCCTGGGGGGATCATGTGGCCCTCCAGATATTGTTTGAATGGAAAGTCCAGCAGCCCTAGTATGTCCAAGGATGAGCAATATCGGGAGTTGCAGGCCAACTGCACTGGGAGGACTGTATAATTCCCACCATTCGTCCAAAGGAAGAAGGCACATTTCTTCAGCTAACACTAAAGTGGTCTCATCCTGTATGGTGCAGAAATGGGAAACAACCTGGGGACAAATAAATATGCTGCTCTGAATTTTTGAAAGGACAAATGGGATTCAAGCAAAGCAAAGACAATGGTTTTCTCTCTAAGAAAAAATCTTGTTCATCTCCCAATAGGCTCACTGGTGTTACCTCTGAGTATGCATGTCTAGTAACACTAGGCTGTACTATTGGCATTCCTGTCCTGCCTTTAATCTTACTATACACATCAGATGTAAAAAATAATAATAATAATCCCAGAATGACCTTGTACCATTCATACAGTTACTAATAAACTGGTAGATACCAGAACAGGAGCTTCATTTCTTGAATATTATCTGAGACATACTGGAAAAAATGATAATGCAGATATACCTCAGTTAAGAAAGTAGATGTGTTCCTGGGCATTATTGTTTTAACAGAGAATTTGATACCAGAGGCAGAAATAACATAGAAAGAACAGGAATAGGTTCCTATATCACAAAAAAGAAGAGCACTTCAATGCGTTTCAGCAGACTTTTTATCCACACTAACAGTACGAACATGTGAAATTAAAAAACCAGGTCAGGTAAACCTTGCATAACTAAACAAAATCATTGTGAACCTTCTGGATACCATCTGAAAGCTTCTTCCAAAATGCATCCAAGGATGATTTCCCCCCCTTCACTAATCCCCACCATTCTTATTATTTCCATTCCGGTGACCAAACTTTTTTTTTTTAACATGCTAGGGGTAGCCAGTGAGGCTGGCTTAGCTGCTTTTCCCTCATCTATCTATCTATCTATCTATCTATCTATCTATCTATCTATCTTTCTTTCTTTCTTTCTTTCTTTCTTTCTTTCTTTCTTTTCTTTTCTTTCTTTCCTTCCTTCCTTCCTTCCTTCCTTCTCTCTTCCTTCATTCTTTCCTTCCTTTTCTTCATGCTCAGTAAGAGATTCTTGGGACAGCTGCTATTTACCTTTCCTGTTGTAGGCAGGCACACATCTATGGTAGAACTGCTAGATTAGAATTATATTTTCACCCAGCTCAAGCTTTATTGCATTGTTTACTGCAGACATACTGCTGCAAACCAACACCAAAAGTCTCTGTTTCTGTAGCTCTTCACCACCTCCCAATCCTGATGCTACTAAAAAAATATCTAGCTAGCCAGAGAATGAGGAAGTAAGGGGGGCAGAGCTAAAAAGGCATGAAAAGACATTGTAAAAAAGAGTTTCTTTGCCAGAGGCTTTCCTGAAGCATGTCTATATCATGAACTTGCTCACGAGGTCATGTGAGCACTGCCTGAAGTCTCTCCTTCAGTGACTTTTTATCAGACTCCTAGACAATCATTTGTCTTCCTACGCAGGGGCTTATCTTTGGGGAAAAAAAGGTTAGGAAAAAAGACTGTATACCAAACTTTCTCCATTAAGCAAACAGATAGAAGCAGCACTGGGAAAACAAGTCAGGATTACAAGTATGAGCTTCCTGTTAAACATGAATGAATGAGCTATGGCAATTCTAAAAGACAGATGCATCAGGAAAGGACTCTAAATTCAAGCTTATCCCCCCAGTTTCTGTCTCAGGGAACATCCAGACTGATGGAAAAGTCCCAAATTTTGTTCTGGTTCTTTCTGATTTTATACTGGATTAAAATAAATCAACTTGGGGAGCTGGAAGGAACAAGAACAAAATTTGGGATTTTCTGTCTTTTCCATCAGTCTGTATGGCTTCTTTAGCTCCTTTTACATCATTCTTAGCTGGAGAACGAGAAAACTCCAGGATTTCTAAACTACTGAGAAAGCATCTACTAGACACTGAGGAAGGCATTGCTCAGATGAAATGATATAATTCAGGTACAAAATGTACGCAAATATCTTCTGTGTGCACATCATTACATGCATATAGTATTTGGTACATATATACACGTGTAGTACATCTATTTGAAAGAGAAAAATAGACTATTCTTGAGGCAATTCCTGGAAAAATCACATTCGCCCCCTCTCATCCTGAAGACGAGCTGCTTTGTTACCTTAATTAGTTGCCATGAAACAAGTCAGTTTCAGCTCATATATGGAAACTCCCCCTCTGTCTACATTTATGGCATTTATTTATCTATTAAAAATATCTAATTCCTGCCCTGTTTTAAAGGATCTCAGGGAAGGCTGAGGTTCTCATGTTTAGAGTTACAGCATGGTTCAAGTGCCAGGTAATGGGATTACTGTGGCTTGTGATGTTAGGATATTAGTGGACACAACACTCAACACAATATCAGCACCCTTTGAAAAGGGGAGAGCATTCATAGTTCATAAGATTCAGTTCAGACTCTAGTTCAGAACTAGGCTTCTTTGGCTTGGACTGACTTGGAGCTATCCAGTGGATCCAGAATTCTCAGCCCCACTGACAACAAGACACATTTTAAATGAAATCAACAAGCTGCTTAAATTTTTTTTTTCTGATTTCTTAGAATTTGATGGGATAGGCCTGTCAAATTTCAGGCAAATAAACATAGGGGGGCGTAATACTTTGTGTCCTTTTTTTATTTTTAAGGGAATTATCATTACCTTTGTCTCCTGGTGGAAATGGGTGAAACGTCTATAGGACAGCTGGTCCCTCTAAAATGAGCAAGTCTGCCAAGATTTATAGGAAGAAATAGACCCTTTGCGCATGAGGAAATTAAGACGGGCCAATACATCTTGTCACGGAGGTCATCTGCACCTTGGAGCGGACTAGGTTCAGACTATTTACCTTCGTTCCGCACCTAAGTCTGATTAAATGCACCCCCAAGTGGTCGTACAGCACGCCATTTGAAGAATGGACGAAACGGGTTTTTCAGTTTCCCGAATTGCACCAATTCATACCTGTGCAGTTGTGCAGATGTGCACATTCACACCAATGCAAGCTGGGGATCAGCGGAGGGCGGGCTGTGGGCATGACCAGCCACAGCGATTGGTCCCGCCGAACAAACAACAGGAAGCCGCGGAGACAGTGTGGATCTATGAACTCCTACTGCTCCAAATCAGAGTGGAACATACAGAGTAGCCCTGCGGAAGGGCGGAAGGGAAAGTCCGCCCTGTTTCAAGCCCAGAAGAACCAGTAAGAAATGGCCCGAAGCGATTCACTAGCCTTGTGCGGAAAGGGCCATAGATAAGGTTGTTTGCTTCCCCTTAGACCAGGACAGGTAACTGCCAGGGCGTGGGAACCACACTGGACTTCTACTCTGCCCCTTCCTAGCTCTCACAGATTCCACTAAAAGAAACACTTTTAATATTCCTGTTCTTCAGAGAGAAAATTATCAAAGAGCACTTAGGAAAAAAAACACTGATCTGTCCTGTAATATACAAATTCCAAAATCCCTTCCTCAAAGCACCAAGGTCCTGTTCTGGGAAAATGGCAGGATGGATAGATGGATGGATGATAGATAGATAGATAGATAGATAGATAGATAGATAGATAGATAGATATAAAAATAGTGAAATCATGCACTAGCCTATCTTCAGTTACATACCAACCCCAAGTAAATAAGATCTGTTGAATCCAGCATAAGTGCTGGCCTATCAGATTCCCACTGATTCAGTGGATCTGTTCCAGTCAAGATGAACTATTGCATTTAGGCCATTATTGCTAGAAACCAAAACTGCCAAAAATACACCCCCCTTTTCTCCCTCCTCTCCTTGATTTTTTTTTTATATGGTGGGGACAAATGTATTGATTTTTGAAGACATGCTATCTGAAATGGCTAATTAATTTTTGAAAGTGTTCAGACTCAGCCGATTTCGGCATGACGACGCTCCTCTGCATCATCCTGAAACAATCCTGGCAGTGCCTCTGCTGGGATTGCCACAGGTCCCCAGCACTCCTCTCTACACGCCACCGGTTGACTGCAAAAGGAAGCACGGGGGACCCGCCCCTTCCCTTTGAACTTCAGCTGTCCCCTTCCCTTTGCTGCAGTAGGGATGGAAGCTCATGATCACACTTCCATCCCTTCTGCATGTCAGGGAAGAACAGGAGCATTGTGCATTTGCACTTACCTAATGGATTTAATCCATTAGGTGAACAGTCCATGAGCACAATACTTGGGGCCCAGATGGCAGTGCAGTTGCACAGGGACATGGGGAGGGTGATTCACCCCGGGTGGCAATGTTTTTGAGGCATCTTGGACCATAGCCATGCCCCTGTGCATCCTGGCCACACCGCCACACACGACAGCCATGCCCCCGCGCACAGTGGCCCTGTCCCTCACGCCATAGCCATTTATCTGCTCAAATGCCCCAGGGTTTCCTTCTTCTCTTTACAGATAAGGATGCAGCATCTTTCCTTCCATCTCCACTCTTCCTTCCATGGAAGCTTTTCATCTGTGGGGGACAATGCACAGGAAAAAAGTGAAAATAACTACTACTAATTTTGTCCAATTTTGTTAGCCAGTCTGAGACACTTGTTGTTTGTCCAAAGTGCTCAGTCCAGTGTTCAACAATGTTCAACAATGGTGGAAAGAAGGGTAGGGTAAGAGATAATGGCATGACAATTGAGTTTCATGGCTGCACAGAAATTTGAAGCTGGGCTTCCTCAGATCTACAGGCCAAATGAGACAGGAGAGAAGGATAACAGGTTCCTGATTTTTAAAAGATTTGGTTTTGATGTGAAGCAGCCACAAGAGGGTTACGGTCTGAATGGTGAACAAGAAACTGCTTAACCCCTTCTTCTCACAGCTGATTTTTTCATAAAAACCAACCTTTGGATGAACTTCAGGTTAATGTTATTGTTCTCTAAAGTATATGCATATGAAAAGTAAATAAAGAGGGGAAAAGTCTACTGGGGAACTCAAGCTGCTTTTTTCCCAAGGGGAGGGGAGAACAATGGAATTGACAGTTCCTGAAACTGTTTTCCATTAAAAGCCTAAACACTATTACATACAGTTCTTTTGTGGTGTCTAATTACACTCCAGTACTCTAGCTCAGCATTTGCCAGTTGCTGGGTACCCTAGAATTTTTGACCTTTGGCTGTACTGGCTAGGGCTTTTCTAGAAATTGAAGCCCAACAGCATCTGGGGACACAAGGTTGGGATCCACTGTTCTAGCTAATCTGCAACATTATCTGTGCTATAGTGCATATTGTTAATGTTTGCATTAAGCTAATGTTTGTTAACACTGCTTTATACATTTAAACCTTTCAAAATCATTTGTTATATCTTATGGGTTTTATGAGTTTAGTAGCAGCAGGAGCAACAGGAATCCATCTGTATAAAATTAGCAGGAGATCAGCAGGGGAGACTTAGGCCATTTCCACACTACAATGTTACAGCGCTATTATTCCACTGTCAACATCCTATGGAATCGTGGGATTTGCAGTTATGGGAGGGGCTGGCTGGCCCCTCCCATAACTGCAAACCCCAGGATTCTATAGGATGTTGAAAGTGGAATAATAGCACTATAACACTGTAGTGCAGGAAGGCTCTTAGTGAAGGGGGTATCTGGGTACACTTAGAAGGACACATTTAAGGCCTTAGTGGATGCAGGTTGCAGTGCTGTCAACTGACCACCTCTTTCCAAGGAGTTCCATTTCCTTGTTAACTGAGCTGATCAAGACATTGCCTCCACAAGCTGCTTAAACACTCCACAGGGTCCTTAATGCAGGCTAGACTGACTAGAGACATCTCTCAAAGGTTCACTCACTTGTCAAATACAAGAAAACAAACTGGTAATCATCAGCCTTCTTGAAGGCACTGTAGCGCTGGTTACCTTTTCTCCAGCTCTGGCATACATTTAAGTGCATTGGATACAAGCCTTAGCACAGCTAAAGGGTGAGGTGGTATTATTACAGATCATTTTTAGAAAGCTGAGAGGACCAAAACTGGTTGTTGTTTCTCAGTGCAAAGCAGGTGCTCTGCCCCAACTGAAGGTCATTTTCACCATTGTCTGAACCTCAATGGACAAATTTCGATCAGGTTGTGAAAACAGCCTTGATTATAGAGCTGAAGAAAAGCAAGTCATGGAAACATACACAAAAATACAAACTGGGCTCCTGTAAATTCTACAGACTTTTCAGTGTAGAGAACTGCCTCTACACTGAGACAGTGTAATCAGAATGTTTCCCCTCAGTAGTCTAAGCATTCACAGGATAGACAGTATTAGTTTTCACTATAGTTCTTAAGAAAATCAGGCCAGCAATCAGTCAGCAGAATATGAACTACTCAGAAAAATGTTACTGAAGTCAATATAAGGTCAAACCTAAACAAGGACTGGGATACCAAAGTGTATAACACACTGGCATTGGATTTCGGGAACAGAATATATATATGTATTCAAACTTAAAAGATGGCAAGGACTAAAGAACCAAGACTTGAAAAAGCATTGAACAGAAACTGGTTCTGGTGAAGAATATCACCCAAGAAAATATGGGTGATAACAGAACGAGATCTGTCTCAGGAGCCTGTGGATCAGGGTACAGAACTGCATGTTTTACTTATGAAATGTTCAGAAACCAAAGAAAAAACTAATTCAGGAAAATAGGAATGATGGTAAGCATCCAGCAGGAGACGAACGCCACCTTGTGGCTCTCTTCTCATCAACTTAAACCAAAACAACTCAACTGATTTTATCTATTCTTTCATACCTGTAATAAGACACTAGACATAGATTGATTTTATTTTCCACATATTCACATGGACAGCCATTGAAATATTCTAATACTTAATTATAGAGATTCCTAGCTAATAATACTAGCTAATTTATGACCACGCAATCTAGAGTCCACTTTACTAGCTCTAGGAACAGAACATAAATTTATCATTTTGAATACAGAATCAAAGTATACTGGGTGGGGTGGATATAATTGCTAGTAGAAGATTATTTTGCAAAGTATAGCATCACAGTGGAATCAGCCTGCAAGAAGCAGCTTTCCAAATGGATTTGGCAGCTTTCATTATGCCAGCACAACCATTTTTTTTCCAGTTGGCTGCACTGCTATCATGAAAACTGTCATCTCTGTGTGTAAAGTTGCTCTTGGAGCTTGTTGCTTATGTGTATTTTACCCATCAGCAACGCAGGAATGTGCTGTGTTAACTGGAGTTGAAAGGTGTGAACTTAGTGAATGCAGATATACAACAATAGTTCAATAGCTGGATGCATAGTGTGCATACATACGTACATGTGTGTGTATTTTATGTAGTTGTTGTTGGGCTAGAAAGGACAGCGTTACAGAATATAGAACGGCATCAGCAGGACAGGGTATATTCTTTGTTAAGGTAGATGGCCAAAGAAGACAGGGAGATGATCAAAGGCATATCTGGTGAACTGGAGCTTAGTCAACAGGCATCTCATGTGACCGTTTTGTGGGGGAGGCTTGGAGTTCTGTTTCAGTGCCTATTTAGGACTATTGAAAACAGATGTTGCTGGAGCTGCTGCAGTCGCCTGGAACAACTGCGGTATGTTTGTGTCCTTGCTGGAGGAAGTGGGCAGCTACACCTACAGCAAGTACAAGTTTGTTGCCCTGTTGGAAGAAAAGGTCCAGCAACTTAAGGCCCATGTATCCACTCTTCAGTACATTAAGGTGGATGAGGTTTTCTTGCACAGATCAGAGCAGATTGTCCTGGATAAAGAAAACAGAGGGAATGTTTCTAAGGAGGAAGTGAGCTCCCAAACACAGGAGGTAGACATCTGGGGGAATGTGACACATAGAAGGACCAGGGATCTTTCTGTTTGGAGCTACAGAATCAGTTGAAAGCTCTCTCCCTTTTCTTTTTTTTTTTTTTCAATATCATTTTATTAAAGTTTCACAATTAAAACAACAATAGTATTATTGCTATTTCACATGAATTATTTCTTGGATCTTCCAAACTGATCTAGACTTCATTTCCAAAATCTGTTAACATTGTTATATCATTGTACTGCATTTTTCAGCCATTTTACACATTAGTACATAGCATTTCCATTACCATATTCCTGTTTCATGATATCTGCCGTAATCATCACAATGAAATTTTTCCACATATTACCATGAATGAACAGGTTGCTTACCTGTAACTGTGGTTCTTCGAGTGGTCATCTGTGCCATCATACACTAGGAGCTTTAGCGCCTGCGCGGTAGCGTTCGGAAACTTCTAGAGCTTGTTCGCTTGGCGGGAACCCCTCCCCCACGCCGGTACTGCGCATGCTCCTCCCGCCGAGCAACGGTCTCTCCTCAGTTCTGTCGTCCGCCGTAGAACCTACAGGGACCTGAGAAAGAGGGGAGGAAGGGCGGGTGTGTATGATGGCACAGATGACCACTCGAAGAACCACAGTTACAGGTAAGCAACCTGTTCTTCTTCTTCGTGGTCTCTGTGCCTTCATACACTAGGAGACTGTGTAGCTTACCGGTCGGACGGCGGGTCAGGTCCTACAGCACGGAAGCCAACACCTCACGTCCAAACCGGGCATCTCTGCGCGACCGGCAGTCGAGCCTGTAGTGGCGCACGAAGGTCGATGGTTGGGACCAGGTCGCCACACGGCAGAGTTCATGCAGGTCAACTCCTCGCAGGAGGGCCGCAGAAGTAGCCACCGCTCTGGTGGAGTGGGCTCGAAGCAGGACTGGCGGAGGCTTCCTCGCGAGCTCATACGCCAGTTGAATAGTCCGTACTGTCGGCGGCTGGGCGGGGCCGGGAAGGCTTGGGTCTGGCTCAGGCCGAGGCTGGCGTCCCGGAAGCCTCAGCCAGCAGAGTCACCGCAAAACTAAAGCAAGCCTTACTTCAGGCGGTAAACAGGAACGAAAAGAAAGGGTTTTCCTCACCCGGGCAACGAAGGGTTAAGCTGGCTGGCAAGGCTTCCGAGCAGAGTCTCGGCAGGAGCAAGGCGGGACCACAGCAGGGGCAAGGCAGGCAGGAACAAAGCAGGAACAAGGCAGGAACAAGGCAGCAGCTCTGACGGGCAACACACGGAGAGCCGTTGGTTGTTGCTCCGTGCTGAACCTGGCTCCCTCTGGCTCTAAAGTAGGAGCCTGGCGCCGGCGCCGGCCAATCCTGAAGCTGCTGCACAGCTGGGAGCCCTCAGCCGGGCTCACAGCTGAGCGTCCTTAGCCAGCTGCAAGCCCTCAGCCTGCCGCTGACGCTCCAGCAACCGGCGGGAGCGACGGGCAGCCTCCTTGGCCTGCCGCCGCTGCGAGAACGTGGGAGGGAGGCCGTCAGGCTCCTCCGGATCGGGCCCGCGGGTGAGCGGCAGCCCAGCGACCTCCGGGCGACTCTCTTCCGCAGCGCCGGCTCCGTCGGTGTCTTCAGTGGCGTCAGGGCAGGCAGGCTCGGAACGACCTCCCGTAGCGGCAGGTGGCTCCATAGCCTCCTCTGCGGCGGCGGTGGCCTCGACGGCGTCCGGGCAGCTGTTCCCGGCGCCGGAGGCCTCCGCCGCTACTCGCGAGGAGACCTCCGCCGCTACTCGCGAGGAGACCTCCGCCGCTACTCGCGAGGAGACCGGATCGTCCTCCTCCTCGGGTGCTGCGTCTGGGGCCGCGGAGGTCCCGACATCACTCCCCTCCCCAGGGATGCTCCTCCCCCGGGCGGCCGGGGCTTGGCGGGATAGCGGCGGTGGAAGGCCTGCACCAGCCGGGGCGCGTGGACGTCGGCGGCGTCTTCCCAGGACCGCTCCTCTGGACCGTGGCCGCGCCAGTCGACCAGGTACTGGAGGCGGCCACGACGGCGGCGGGAGTCCAGAATATCAGCCACCTCGTACTCCTCCTGTCCATCGACCGTGACAGGACCGGGGGGCGTACCCGGCCCGGCGTCGGGCCGCACCCCCGTTGCCGGTTGGAGCAGCGAACGGTGGAACACGGGGTGGATCCGGAGCGTTCGTGGAAGCTGCAGGCGGAAGGCGACAGGGTTGACCTGGGCCGTGATGGTGAAGGGGCCGATGAAGCGGGCGTCTAACTTCCGGTTTGGGCGAGAGGAGGGGAGGTAGCGGGTGGACAGCCACACTCTATCTCCGACCTGTAGCGGAGCCCCCGGCTGACGGTGTGCGTCCGCCGTCCGCTTGTACTGCTCCTTGGCCTCCTCCAGCTGGGATCGCAGAACGGCTTGCAGGGCACGCAGTTCCTGCAGCCATTGGTCGGCTGCCGGCACAGCCGACGGAGCTCCGACGGGCGGGAACCATCTCGGGTGGTAGCCATAGGTGGCCATAAACGGCGACTGCCGCGTGGAGGCGTGTACGGCGTTGTTGTATGCGAACTCGGCCAACGGAAGGAGTTCGCTCCAGGTGTCCTGCTGGTAGCAGCTGTAGCAGCGCAGGTACTGCTCCAGGGTCGCGTTGGTCCGCTCGGTCTGGCCGTCCGTCTGCGGGTGGTGCGCCGAGGACAGGTGTGGCTTGACGTCTAGGAGCTGCAGGAGGTTCTGCCAGAAGCGAGCGGTGAACTGCGCCCCCCGATCAGTCACCACACCTTCTGGCAGGCCGTGTAGCCGAAAGACATGCTGCAGGACGAGACGAGCTGTCTCCTTGGCGGAGGGTAGAGCTGGGCATGGCACGAAGTGGGCCATCTTTGAGAACAGATCCACTACCACCAGGATGGTGGTGTGGCCTCGGGACGGCGGCAGCTCCGTCACAAAGTCCATGGAGATTAGCCGCCAGGGCCCTGCAGGAGTCGGCAGAGGCTGCAGTAGCCCGGCGGGCTTCCCAGGCGGGTCTTTGGCCCGGCGACACACTGGACAGGACCGGACGTAGCGATCCACGTCGCTCCGCACCCGCGGCCACCAAAACTCTCGCAGGATCAGATGAAGAGTCTTGAAGAGGCCAAAGTGCCCAGCCGGCCTCCCGTCATGGCAGAGACGAAGGACTTCCTCCCGGCAAGGCCCCGCCGGGACGAACAGCCTGCCCCGGTGGTACAACAGACCCTCTCGGCGGGACCAAGGGGACGCGGGGTCCTCCGCTTGCAACCGCTGCTGGAACGGCTCCCCGGCCTGAGCCGCACGGATGCGCCGCGACAGGTCCGCCACATCGACGGCGGCGGCGAAGTTCTCGGGTCGGAGGATCGTGGACCGGACGTCAGCCTCGGCCGTGGCGGCGTACTCCGGCTTCCGTGACAAGGCGTCCGCGCGTCGGTTGCGGGCCCGGGGGACGTATTGCAGCTGGAAGTCAAAGCGGGCGAAGAACTGGGCCCAGCGCATCTGCCGCGGGGTTAGCTTTCGGGCGGTCTGCAAAAACTCCAGGTTGCGGTGGTTCGTCCGCACCTGGACCGGATGCTGGGCCCCTTCCAGGAGGTGGCGCCACGCCTCAAACGCCACCTTGACCGCCAGGAGCTCCTTCTCCCAGATGGTATAGTTCTGTTCGGGAGGAGTGAGCTGCCGGGAGTGGTACGCGCACGGCA
Organism: Ctenosaura bakeri; assembly: GCA_948474755.1. NCBI lineage: Eukaryota > Metazoa > Chordata > Lepidosauria > Squamata > Iguanidae > Ctenosaura > Ctenosaura bakeri. The sequence goes on from CAOLHI010004286.1 coordinate 23,274, forward strand.
AGAGCTGGCCCTCCGGTCCGGACGCCTGGAGCAGGACCGCGCCGACCGCCACATCTGACGCGTCCGTCTCCAGCACAAACGGACGCTTGGGGTCCGGAAGCTGAAGGATCGGCTGGGAGACGAACCGGGCCTTGAGGCGCTCGAAGGCCTGCTGCGCCTCGGGAGTCCACCGGAACGGCGCCTTGCCTCGGAGGACGCTGGTGATGGGCGCCGCCAGCTCTGCGTACTCCAGGATGAACTTCCGGTAAAAGTTCGCGAATCCCAGGAAGCGCTGCACGTCCTTGCGGCACCCCGGTGGCCGCCACGACACTATCGCCTCCACTTTGGCCGGGTCCATCTCAATACCTCTCTGCGTCACCCGGTAGCCCAAGAAGTCGACTTCGCGGAGGTCGAAGGCGCACTTCTCGAGCTTGGCGTAGAGGCGGTGCTCCCGCAGCCGCTGCAGGACGGTCCGGACGTGGGCTTCGTGTACTCGCTGGTTCGGCGAGTAGATGAGAAAATCATCTAGATAGATGATCACGAAGCGATCGAGCAGGTCCCGAAACACGTCGTTGACGAAGTGCTGGAAGACGGCTGGGGCGTTGCACAGACCGAACGGCATCACGGTGTACTCGTAGTGCCCGTATCGCGTCTGGAACGCCGTCTTCCACTCGTCCCCCGCCCGGATGCGCACCAGGTTGTAAGCCCCCGCAGGTCCAACTTGGTGAACACCCTCGCGTGCCGTAAGCGCTCCAACAGTTCCGGGATTAGCGGCAGCGGATACCGGTTCCAGATAGTGATCCGGTTTAGGGCGCGGTAGTCATTACAGAGCCGGAGTTCGCCCGATTTTTTGCGCACAAACAGCACGGGGGCCCCGGCAGGCGATGTGGAGGGCCGCACAAACCCCCGGCGCAGGTTCTTTTCCAAGAACTCTCGCAAGGCCGCCAGCTCCGGCTCAGACAAGGCGTAGATCCGTCCTGCAGGGATCGGGGCACCCGGAACCAGGTCTATGGCGCAGTCGTAAACCCGGTGTGGCGGCAGGCGGTCCGCCTCCTTTGGATCAAAGACATCCGCATAATCCCGGTACTTATGCGGCAGCTCCACTGTGGAGTCGGGCCCCGGGGACTCCAATGCAGCCATCAGCCGCTCCGGCCAACAGTGTTCTTGGCAGTAGTGGGAAGTGAACAGCACCTCGCGCCGTGACCAAGAGATGTGCGGGTCATGGCGCGAGAGCCATGGCATTCCCAAAACCACTGGGAAGTAGGGCACCGCCGTCACCAGGAACCGGATCCGCTCGACGTGCCCCTGGATCTCTAGCACCACCTCGGCTGTCTGGTGAGTGACAGGCCCCGACCGCAGCAGACGCCCATCAATGGTCTCCACTGGTCGGGACTCGGGCAGCGGCTCCAGAGGAATGCAGTGGTCTCGGGCGAACTGGACGTCGAGGAAGTTGTTAGATGCCCCAGAATCAATCATCGCCCCCACCGGGGCGGGCGCAGCATTGCCGTGGCTCACCGTTGCGGCAACCAACAGTGGGTCACGTTTAGGTGCAGGCGAATCCTCAGGCCCTTGGCCGCCAGGCTCCCCCAGGCCTCGCAGGCCATCTAGGTCTGGGGGGTGGCGTTTCCCGGTCTCCCAGCCGGGGCGGACTTGGCGGGACACACCCGGGCAAAATGTCCACCGAGGCCACAATACAAACAGAGTCCACCGCGCCGTCGGCGCTCTCTCTCCTCCGGAGTCAGCCGAGGACGGGCCCCTCCCAGCTGCATCGGCTCCTCCATGTCCGTAGCGCCACCGGACGCGCTGCCGGCGGGCCGAGCCGCAGGCGAGTCTCGTGGAGCAGCTGTCCCGGAGCGCGCTCCCACCACTGGCCGCGGGCCAGGGGCCACCGCCCGACGGGCCTGCCTACGGGCTTCCAGGCGCCCGTCGATGCGGAGGGCCAGCTGTATCAGCCGCTCCAGGGTAGGAGGCGGCGAGTTGCGGGCCAGCTCATCCAGGATCTCCGGCGACAGCCCGGCCCGGAACTGGTCTCGGAGGGCGGCATCATTGTAGCCCAGGTCTTGGGTGAGCAAGCGGAAAGCAGTGGTGTATTCCCGCACGGAACCTCGCCCTTGCTGCAGCTGCCGAAGCTGCCGGCTCGCTGTTTCCACACGCACCGGGTCGCCCCAGAACTCCCGGAAGGCCTGCAGGAACGCCGCCATACTGTCCAGGACCGCGCTGTTCTGTTGCAGCAACGGTGTGGCCCACTTAGCGGGCGAGCCTGACAACAGGCTGATGATAAACGCCACCTGGGCCCGCTCAGTAGGAAAGTCCTGGCCGCGTACCTGTATGTAGAGGCGGCAGTTTGTTAGGAAAGTCTCTAGGTCCGCCAGATCCCCAGAAAAACGCTGCGGCACAACAATGGGGATTTTAGCTGCAGGGGCCCGGGCTGCCTGCAGCTGTCCCACCTGGAATTGCAAATTTTGCAGGGCCTGGGTCATCTGGTCCGTTTGGGCTCGCAGGCTCTGATTTTCCTGCGCTAGGGCTGCTACCTGAGCCCTCAGGGCGGCGTTCTCCCCCTCCATCCTGCCCGGCAGGGACGGAGCAACAATCTGTCGGCGGCTGGGCGGGGCCGGGCAGGCTTGGGTCTGGCTCAGGCCGAGGCTGGCGTCCCGGAAGCCTCAGCCAGCAGAGTCACCGCAAAACTAAAGCAAGCCTTACTTCAGGCGGTAAACAGGAACGAAAAGAAAGGGTTTTCCTCACCCGGGCAACGAAGGGTTAAGCTGGCTGGCAAGGCTTCCGAGCAGAGTCTCGGCAGGAGCAAGGCGGGACCACAGCAGGGGCAAGGCAGGCAGGAACAAAGCAGGAACAAGGCAGCAGCTCTGACGGGCAACACACGGAGAGCCGTTGGTTGTTGCTCCGTGCTGAACCTGGCTCCCTCTGGCTCTAAAGTAGGAGCCTGGTGCCGGCGCCGGCCAATCCTGAAGCTGCTGCACAGCTGGGAGCCCTCAGCCGGGCTCACAGCTGAGCGTCCTTAGCCAGCTGCAAGCCCTCAGCCTGCCGCTGACGCTCCAGCAACCGGCGGGAGCGACGGGCAGCCTCCTTGGCCTGCCGCCGCTGCGAGAACGTGGGAGGGAGGCCGTCAGGCTCCTCCGGATCGGGCCCGCGGGTGAGCGGCAGCCCAGCGACCTCCGGGCGACTCTGTTCCGCAGCGCCGGCTCCGTCGGTGTCTTCAGTGGCGTCAGGGCAGGCAGGCTCGGGACGACCTCCCGTAGCGGCAGGTGGCTCCATAGCCTCCTCTGCGGCGGCGGTGGCCTCGACGGCGTCCGGGCAGCTGTTCCCAGTGCCGGAGGCCTCAGTCGCTACTCGCGAGGAGACCTCCGCTGCTACTCGCGAGGAGACCGGATCGTCCTCCTCCTCGGGTGCTGCGTCTGGGGCCGCGGAGGTCCCGACACGTACCACCCACTTGGAGAAGCGCTGGGTGGACACTTTAAGGCCCTTCCGACGTCGCCCATAGCAAACGAAGAGATGCGGCGTCTGTCGGAAGGAAGCAGTCCTGTCCATGTAGAAGGCCACGGCCCGACGCACGTCCAGGGAGTGGAGGGACCGCTCCAACGGTGTCGTCGGGTTCGGGAAGAAGGCAGGCAGGATGATGTCCTGGTTGAGATGGAAACTGGACACCACCTTAGGCAGGAACGAGATGTCAGGTCTCAGGACCACCTTGTCTCTGTGGAAGACCGTGAAGGGCTCATCGGATCGAAGAGCTGTGATCTCACCCGCTCGCCTCGCTGAGGTCACCGCTACCAAGAAGGCAGTTTTCATGGTCAGGAGCCTATCATCCGAGGTCGCCATCGGCTCGAAGGGCGGCTTTGTCAGCTGCGAGAGCACCAGCGAGAGGGACCACGGCGGTAGCGGCGGCGATACCGGCGGGTAGAGATGATGAAGTCCTTTCAGGAACCGCTTAACGGTATCGTTCCTGAAGAAGGCCGAGGCAGCCGATCGTGGCGGTTGGTATGCCACGATCGCGGAGGGATACACCTTCAGGGATGGAAACGCCAGCCCCTGTTGCCGGAGGTGCAGGAGGAAATGCAGGACGGTAGAGAGCCCCGCGGGCGATACCGGCTCACTCCTCTCGTTAGCGAAGGTCAGGAAGCGTCGCCATTTATATTGATAGTTGCGACGGGTGGATTCCTTCCTGGCCGCGACGAGGACGGTACCGAGCACGGGATCGTCTAGTGCGATATCCTCCAGGCATGGAGGGCCAGGCGTGGCAGGTCCGGATGGAGGACTCGGCCGCCGGAGTGGGAGAGCAGGTCCGGTGTCGGTGGCAACCGGAGCAGGTCGTCTCGTGCGGCTTGTAGCAGGGCTGCGAACCAATGTTGCCTCGGCCAGTACGGGGCTACCAGGATCGCGTCGGCTCGGTCGGCGAGGATCTTCGATATCGTCCGGCCGAGCAGCGGGAACGGCGGGAACGCGTAGAGGAGTTCCCCGGTCCACGGAAACTGGAAAGCGTCCCCGATGGAGGCACGATCGTGGCCCGCTCTGGAACAGAATCGGCGACACTTCGCGTTTTCCCTGGTCGCGAAGAGGTCGATCGATGGTTCGCCCCAGCGGTCCCGAATCAGTCTGAACGCCTCTCCGGAGAGAGACCATTCGTGATGGGATGAGGTGTCCCTGCTGAGGGCGTCTGCCGTGGTGTTCTCCTGCCCGGCCAGGTGAACTGCCACGGGATGCGTATGCAGGCGAATGCACCATTCCCACAAGTCGAGTGCAATGTTGAGCAGGGTTGTGGAGTGAGTCCCTCCTTGTCTGTTGATGTAACAGACGGCGGTGGTATTGTCTGTCAGAACCAGGACCGTCCGCCCCGCTACGACGTGGCGGAACGCCCGTAGCGCTTTCAAGACGGCGAGCAGCTCCAGTGTGTTGATATGGAGAGCGGTCTCGTCGTCGGTCCATCTGTCGCAGACTCTGAGATCGCCGCAGTGGGCACCCCATCCATACAGGGAGGCGTCGGTCATTACCGTCACCTTCGGTGTCGGCTGTTGGAAAGGCATCCCTGACATCAGATTGCGTCGCGACTGCCACCATCGGAGGGATGAGCGGACGTCTTCCGGCAGCTGCAGTCGGAGTGTCTGTTCGTCTCGCAGGGGGTCGAATATGCGGACGAACCAGTGTTGAAGAGGTCTCGCTCTCAGCCTGGCGAGATATGTCACAGCGGTGGTCGCAGCCATGTAGCCCAAGAGCTGCTGGACGCTTCTCGCAGATAACGTCGGGGCCGTACGAGCGTGAGCGGCGGCCCGGATGAGGGTTTGGGCTCGAGACTCTGGTAGGTACGCCCTGGCGGAGGTCGAGTCGAGCGTCGCCCCGATGAAGTCCAAGATCCTCGCCGGCTCGAGGTGGGACTTCTTCGGATTCACCCGGAGACCAAGGCGGGTCAGGAGTGACAACGTCCTGTGGACGTCGTGGTAAAGTCTCTGTTTGCAGGACGCCACCAACAGCCAATCGTCGAGGTAAGGGAAGACAGAAGCACCCTTCGTCCGCAGGAAGGATACCACCGGGGCCATGCACTTGGTGAAGACCCTTGGGGCAGTCGAGAGTCCGAACGGCAGCACCTTGTACTGGTAACAGGTGTCGTCGACCGCGAAGCGGAGGTACCGTCTGTGCTGCGGGCGAATGGCGATATGGAAGTATGCGTCTCGGAGATCGATGGAGGCGAACCAGTCCCCTCGATGTAGGAAGGGCAGGATCGACGGTATCGTGACCATCTTGAACCTTTTGGGGCGGATGTAGTAGTTCACCCCTCTGAGGTCTAGGATCGGCCGGAGGGTACCGTCGGCTTTCGGTACCGTGAAGTACCTGGAGAAGAAGCCGGTAGTCTTGGCTTCTTGCGGGAGTTGCTCGATCGCCCCTTTCTGGAGGAGGGATTGGATCTCTTCCAGGAGGGCCGGACTCGACGGCGTGGAATAGTAAGCGCCTCGAGGAGGATATCGAGAAACTCGATGGCGTAGCCAAGACGGACGATGGAAAGCACCCAAGAGTCCGTAGTGACACATTGCCACTCCGCGAGATGTCGAGCCAGAGTCGGTCGGTCTCCGAGCGCTGATGGTAGGCTGAAGAGTGGGTATTGGTAGGTCCTGCCAGGCACGTCAAAACCGAGACTTTGTCTCGGAGGAGGACTTCTTGGACGAAGCCGGGCGTTGTCTAATCGTGCGTCTGGCCGATGAGCCGGAGGATGGTCTCGACTGTCCAGACTGGGCTGAACGCTGGAACGACGAGGTGGAAGATCGTCGCCAGGATGGGCGGAAGGTGGAGGCCCTGCGGGCTTGCATGGCCGGCCGTAGCCCGATCTTCTTGGCGGTCAGCCTCGCCTTAACGAGATTGTCCAAAGCTTCATCGGTGGACGAATTGAATAGGCCCTCACCGTCGAAGGGGAGATCTTCAATCCTCCTTCTGGTGTCCTCCTGGATGTCGGCCGGTCGCAGCCAAGCATGGCGGCGCAGGCCGATGGATCCCGTCATGACCCGGGAGGCAATCTCCACTGCGTGCCTGGAGGAGGCCATCTGCTGCCGAGCGATGGAGATGGCCTCGTTGAAGATCACGGAGGAGGCTTGGCGGATGTCCTCCGGTACCGCCTCCATCGCCGGTTGCAGGCGATCGAGCACCTTTTCAGGTATGCCGCGAGGCAAGCCTGAGTGTTGGACAGCCTGATCTGCAAGGAGGCGGCGGAATAGAACCTTCTTGCATAGGCGTCCAACTTCCTGCCCTCTTTGTCCGGCGGGGTGGTGTGTTGCCTGCCGGAGCCTTTCGTCTGTGCCGACTCGACCACCACAGAGTTCGGTGCAGGGTGATTAAAGAGATAACTGGCGTTATCCTTCTGCACCCTGTAGAGGTGTTCCAGCCGCTGCGGTATCGGCTGAGCCGAGGCCGGCCTAACCCAGGCGGCCTTCACCAGTCTGGATACCCGGGGCAGGAGAGGCAGCGGGGCCGTTGCAGGTTGCTTCCCTTCAAAGACGGAGAAGACTGGATCGTCGTCCTCTGGTTCCGCATCGGCGATCTTCAGGCCGAGGGTAGTAGCCATGCGGAGCAGCATCGCAGAGAACTGGTGGACGTCCTCTGGAGCAGAATCTGGGATCGGGTCCCCGAATCCCAGCGGAGGAGACTCCTGGGAGGCCGCCTCAGACACCTCTGATTCCGCACTCGAGTCGTACGACTCTGAGGTCGGTGAGTCCTCTCGCCGCTCGCTTTCCGGCTCCTTCGCAGTTGCCACAGGTGTTGCCTTCCTAGGCTTCTCTGCAGCCGGGGCGGTGGTAGTAGCAGCGTCCCGCTTGGGCTGGCTGACCACTGACTTCACCTTCTTAGTGGTGACAGGGGTAGTCTGGCAGGCTGACGTCGTCGTAGCCCGCTCAGTCACCACCGACTCCGTAGGGCGCGTTGCCGTTGCCGTGACCCTAGGAGGTGGCGATATCGCCCGATACCGAGGTGAAGGCTCCCTCGCCCTATGATATCGAGGAGAGGGAGAGCGGCTGAAGGAGCGGCGGTCCGACGGAGATCGGCTTCGGTGTCGACGGTACCGAGCCTCGTCCCCTCTAGGCGAGCACGATTCGCGCTGTCGACGAGGTGACCGGGACCTCCGGAAGGTCTCCCAGCGACTCGGGCCACGATGGTACCGATCCCGGTACGATGGCGAATGTGACCGATAAGAGGCCGGGCGCTCTCTCCATTCAGATTCCCTCGCGTACCTGGCCACGTAGGACGCCGAGGTGTATCTGGAGGCAGACGAGCGAGGTTGTTCGTCTCTTGTCTCCCTAGGAGGCGGCGAGGCCACCGGACGCTCGGAAGAGCGGGACCGGGACCTGAAGGAGGTCGAACGCCGCTCCGGAGAAGCAGAGGGCTCTCTCTGCTGCAGGTCGGCCGACCTGCGACGGCTAGGAGGGCGGTGGCGCTCCTCCACCAGGGTTGGAGGGTCTGCCACAGGCGAGTCCGGGCGCTGTTGGGGAACGTCCTCGATCTCATCATCCGAGAGATCGACGGACTCGCCTCGCCCTTTGGAAGGCTGCTGAGTAGGAGGAGGAGTAGGAGGTTGAACGTCCCCAGCCGGGGAGCGCTTCTTCTCCTTCTTCTTCTTTTTCTTCTTCTCCTTCTCCTTGCCCTTGCCTCCGTCCGGAGCAGGGCGCTTTTTAGCAGGCGTCTCCGTCAGGGGAGCCTCAGCCTTCCTCGCCGTCGAGGATCCTTTCGCTGACTTGGCAGCCGCCGACAGCTTCGGGATCCTTGGTAACGCCGAGATCGGCGTTTTCGCCAGTACCGAGCCCGATACCGACGAGGTGGACGGAACGGCAGCCGCCGATACCGTCGATGGCGTGGTCGTCTTCTTGTCGGCCATCTTGGAAGTGGAGGTCTCGTCTATCGCCCGCAGAGACTGTTCCCAACAATAAGACTTAAGTCTCGCGGACCGGTTGCGGAGAGTTTGGGGAGTAAAATCCCGGCAAATTGGGCAAGTCCGAATGTTGTGGGACTCACCCAAACAGAAAAGACACTCCTTGTGGCCGTCGTTGAGGGCAACTTTGCGCCCGCAGGACACGCACTTCTTGAAGAGCGCGGACATAAGACGAAGAACGCCAAACTGCGAAATCCGAAAAGACCAAAAGCCGAAGGGGGAGTCCGAAAGAGAGGTCAGAGACAGTCCAAAAGTCCGTAAAACCGTGAAAACAGCAAGCCAAGCACAAAAGTGAGAGGAACAAACCAAAGAACCTTCCATACGCGACGGCGGACGAGAAAGAACTGAGGAGAGACCGTTGCTCGGCGGGAGGAGCATGCGCAGTACCGGCGTGGGGGAGGGGTTCCCGCCAAGCGAACAAGCTCTAGAAGTTTCCGAACGCTACCGCGCAGGCGCTAAAGCTCCTAGTGTATGAAGGCACAGAGACCACGAAGAAGAATATAGACTTCTATCACAGGTCACCCAGCAATCACCTACAATTTGCCATTCTTTCTGAATTTCATCATCTGATTTCCCTTTCAATCTTTTAGAGACTATGTCAGCATTTTTATTTTCAATGAAGGTTCCCCACCATTGTTCTATTGTAGGTATTTGCTGTGTTTTCCATACCTTAGCATATTCAATACGTGCTGTTGTTATCATATATAATAATATTCTCCAATATTTCTTTATATTCATACCGTCTACTAAATCTGTCATATTTAACAAATACATTTCAGGAGTCATAGGAAATTGTAGCTTCATTATTTCGCAAATCCTCTTATGTATCTCAGTCCAATATCTCTTGACCTTTGGGCATGTCCACCACATATGATATATCGTACCCACCTCTTTTAAACATTTCCAACAAAGCCCAGTACCTGAATTGTAAATCTTTTGTAATTTATCTGGTGTCAAATACCATCTATAAAACATTTTATAATAGTTCTCTTTTAAATTCTGGGCAACCGTAAATTTGTTTGTCTTTTTCCAACTCTGCTCCCAAGAGTCCAGTTGAATTGTATGACCCATATTCTGTGCCCAAGAGATCATTACTGCTTTAACCGTTTCTTCATACTTCTCCTGGTACAATATTTCCTGAGTGATCTGAGCTAGTAAATGAGGAGGGTTTTCAAAAAGTCGTTTTATCACTCCAACCTTCTCCTTTATTTCAATTCCATATGTCTTTAAGTCCATCTGAAACCTTTCAGTTAACTGCCTGTAAGGAAACCAGTTTAAAACTGTTCCTTCCTGCTCCAACTTGTCTCTTGATTTAAGCTGAAGACTATTCGATTTTGTCCTCTCAATTATGTCCTCATATCGAAGCCATTTTTCCGATTCAGACCTTCTTCCAAAGAAAGCTTCTGAAAGCTCTCTCCCTTTTCAATTAGGGCAAGGGACAAGAATAAGAGCAACTGTGTCAGTTCTCAGAAAATGTGCAGGGAACCATGGAAGATTCAGCACATAGACTGGCCCCTTCTAATTTCCCCCCACTCACCCCCCCCCCGCCAACAAGAAGGCATGTAGTGGTGGTAGGGGACTCCCTGCTGAGGGGAACAGAAGCCTGACAGGATGTCTTCTGAGGTATGTTGTCTGCCTGGGGCAAAGATCCATGATGTAACACAGCAGCTGACAAAACCAGTTAAACCCACTGACTGTTACTCCCTTCTTTTTAGTCCATGTGGGAACCAATGACACCACAAGGCACAGCCCTCATAAGCACATAAGGAATTACAAGGCTCTGGATAGGAAGCTAAAGGACCTTGATGCACAGGTTGTCATTTCATCTCTCTTCCCAGCTGAAGGCCACAGCCTGGGAGGGGAAAGAAAAATAAAGGAGGTGAACAACTGGCTCCACAGAACAGTTTGGATTCCTGACCATGGTCTGCAGTTTCATGAAGATGAACTTCTGGTAAGTGATGGCTTGCACCTCACAGCGGTTGGCAGGAATGTTTTTGCTAGGAGTCTCACAAACTTGATTAAGAGGGCTTTATGGTGAGGGAGGGAGACAACAACCTTGGTGGCAGGAGTTCTTTAAGTGCTTGAGATAATAACCCAAATGTTATGGGGAGAACTAAGCAGATAGTATAAGAACCCCACAATGAGAGAGGAAAAAACTTTAAAAACTTTAATAAGCATCTAGAGGGAATGACCCATGGTCGTAGACTAATGCACAGAGCATGGGAAATAAACAAGCTGAACTTGAACTCTTAACACAGTAAAGCAGATATGATATAATAGGCATCACTGAAACCTAGTGGGATGAAACTTATGATTGGAATGTAGTAATAGAGGGGTACAATCTATTTCAGAGAAATAGACTAAACAGGAAGGGAGGAGCAGCAGCATTATATGTCAAGTATGTATACACCTGTGAAGAGATCCGTGACTTAAATCCTAGAAGCCAGATTGAGAGCATCAGGGTAAAAATTAAGAGGGAGAGAAACAACAGCAATATCATTGTAGGGGGGTCTACTACAGGCTCCCAAGCCAAATAGAGGACTTTGATGGTGCCTCCCTGGAACAGATGACAAAATATTCAGAAACGAGAGATGTAGCAGTAATGGGAGATTTCAACTATGCTGATATTTGTTGGAAACCAAACTGTTCCAAGAGTACCAGGTCCAAAAAATTCCTCACTTGCCTTGTAGACAATTTTATAGTCCAGAAGAGGGAAAAGGCAACAACAGGATCAACTGTTTTGGACCTGATCCTAATGAACAGTAATGACCTGATTAATGGGGTGGAAGTGGTACAATCCTTAGGTGAAAGTGACTAAGTTCTTCTGAAATATGTGTGAGAAAGGGAAGCCAATCATAGTCGTATTCTAGACTTTAAGAATGATTTCAGTAAACCTAGGGAAATACTGGGAGTAATCCCATGGTCAGGAATACTAAAAGGAAAGAGAGTTTATGACAGATGCAAGTTTCTTGAAAGTGAAATACTGAAAGCACAATTTTGAACAATTTCAATGAAGAGGAAAAATGGGAAACGTCTAAAAAATCTGGGATAGACGTCTAAAGAAATTTCAACTGAGCTAATATTTAAAAGCGACATGTACAAGAATGGAAAAAGGGGGGAATTATCAAAGAGGAATTCAAACAAATAGCAAGTGTAGGGAGAAAGTCAGAAAAGCTAAGGTACAGAATGAGCTCAGGCTTGGTAAAGAGATTAAAAACAAGAAGAGATTTTTTTATTCTTCTTATGTCCATAGCAAAAAGAAGAACAAGGAAATGGTGGGGCCACTGCATGGAGAAGATGGTGAAATGCTAACAGGGGACAAAAAAAAAGGCAGAACTACTCAACACTTTCTTTGCTAAGCCTTCTCTCAGAAGAAAAGCATTGCTTGACTTGGGGGAAATGGAGCAGATGATGCAGTAGGCGGAATGCAACATAGTATAGGGAAAGCAGTAATATAGGAATACCCGGCTACTTTAAATGAATTGAAGTCTCCAGGGTCAGAAGAACTACATCTAAGGGTATTAAAAGAACTAGTAAAAGTAATCTCAGAATCATTAGCAATAATCTTTGAGAATTCCTGGAGAATGGGAGAAATCCCAGCAGACTTGAGGAGGACAAATATTGTTCCCTTCTTCAAAAAGAAGACCCAAACAATTACCACCTAGTCAGCCTGTCATCGATACCTGAAAAGATTGTAGAGCAGATAGTTAAACGAAAGTCTGTAAACACTTAAAAAAGAATGTCATGATCACTAAAAGTCAACATAAGTTTCTTGAAAACAAGTCACACCAGACTAATCTTGTCTCTTTTTTGATTTATTTTTGATAATGATACAAGCTTGATAGATGAAGGGAATGCTATGGATATAGCATATCTTGACTTTAGCAAAGCCTTTGATAAGGTCCCTTATGATATTTTTGCAAATAAGCTAGTAAAATGTGGACTAGGCAGTGCTTCTGTTTGATGGATTTGTAAATTGGTTGACTGACTGAACCAAAAGGGTGCTACCCAATGGCTCTTCTTCATCCTGGAGAGAAGTGAGGAGCATTGGGCCCAGTGTTCGTCAACATCTTCATTAATGCCTTGGATGAGGGAATAGAAGATATTCTCATCAAATTTGCAGATGACACTAAATTAGGAGAGGCAGCTAATATCCCAGAGGATGGGATCAGAATTCAAAATGACTTCAACAAATAAGAGAGCTGGGTCAAAACAAACAAAAGAAATTGCAACAGGGAAAAGTGTAAGGTATTACACTTAAGCATTAAAAATGAAATGCACAGATATAGGATGGGTAGCATCTAGCCTGACCACAGTACATGTGAAAGGGACCTAGGAATCTTGGTAGACTACAAACTGAACTTAAGTCAGCAGTGTGATGCAGCAGCTAAAAAAGCCAATGCAATTCTAGGCTGCATCAATGGGAGTATAGTGTCTAGGTCAAAGGAAGTAATAGTATCACTCTACTCTGGTCAGATCCCATCAGGAATACTGCGAACATTTCTGTACATTAAATTTCAAGAAGGATATTGACAGGCTGAACATGTCCAAAGAAGGGTGACCAAAATGGTAAAAGGCCTAGAAACCATGCCCTATGAGGAATGGCTTAGGAGTCTAGGTATCTTTAGCCTGGAGGAGAGAAGGTTAAGAGGTGACATGATAGCTATGTTTAAATATTTAAAGGGATGTCATATGGAAGATAGATCAAGCTTGTTTCTGCTGCAGAGACTAGAACATAGAGCAGTGGCTTCACACTTCAGGAAAAGAGAATCCTAATCATTAGGAAGAACATCCTCATGGCAAGAGCACTCCAACAGTGGAATACACTGTCTTGGAGTGTGATTAGGTCACCTTCTTTGAAGGCTTTTAAACAGAGGCTGGATAACCCTCTGTCAGGAGTGCTTTGACTGTGTATTCCGCCTATCAGAGAGTTGGACTTGATGGCCCTTGTGGTCTCATCCAGCTATATAATTCTATGATTCTATATGCTAAACCTGTATATTTGTAAGTAAACACAGACATTACAAAATGCCGTAAGCTTCCCGAGAAACCAAAGATGGTTGATTAAGTGCCACATTCTTATAAGTTACCACCATTCATAGATGCAGGATCAGTGTAATAATATGTTTCTTTCCAGAACGTACATATAGCAAGCAGCATCTCAAAACAGATAATACAAACACCAAGGCTGGTTTTACAACTATTCCCATTTCCTACTATTTATATAGGCAAGTGACCAACATAAACCTAAAACACCTATACCTATAAAACACCTGCACATGAACTGTATCTGATTTGCAGATGGACTTTTTTCTCTCAGTATGAATGGAGAGTGATGAACCACTTTCCACTACAACAAGGATGGGAAATTGAGCCAGGCTGAAGACAATTTTCTCACATACACATCAGCACCCCTGACCCCACCAAGTGCTATATTAGCACGCTGAAACAAAGCATGATTTCTGGTTTCATTTTTAACTGATTTGCTTTATTTTTGAGGGGTCTTGGGGGACTGAAGAGGTGGGGAGAGCAAAGCTATTATGTTTTACAGCCATTTTCATTAGTGGGGGGCAACAAATAATCCCTCCAAAATCTTTACAATTTTTGGTTCCTGGGGCTTAGGAATTTTGAGAACTCATAAAAAAGGGGGGCTGGCAAACCACACTTTCCCCACCCTTGCACTAGAGCATGAATGGACTTTGATGCATTGCTTTCCACTAGTTCGTCATTTGATATACCTGTACCTTGCTGAAGTTCTCTGAATAAATGGTTCTTTTCCTCCCCCTGCTGGTCCTGGAAAGGAATCAGCAGAGATGTGTGCACATGTAAGTGAAGACACTATGATAATGATATTTTTGCAATTTTGTTTGGCTGTTCTAAACGGATGTAAATCTGTATTGCTTCACTAAAGCTTCAGGTTGATGTCAGCTGAAACAAAGGACCCACTCTAGATTTTTGTAGGGAGAATGGAAATGTTGGTCCAAGTACTATATAGTCTAGGCATAAATATAATCCCTGTGCTATATATGTATGTATGTGTATACACACACACACACACACACACACACATATATGCAAGCATAATTCATCACAAGCCAGTTTTTGGACTGTAATTCCTATCAGCTCTAACCAGCACAACCAAAAGAAAGAGAAGAAGAGAGTTGCAGCTCAACAACATCAGGAGGTGCCTGTCCTAAGCAGAACTTGGGAAGAAAACGGAGTTAATCTTAAAATCTTAAAATAATTATGATGATCTGAAGGATTGGACGTCATGAGGGATTTGTACCAGATAACACAAGCTTTGCCTTCCTCTGCTGTTTTTCTGAGTCTCACTCACAAGATCTGGATCTCAAACAGTTCGGTATGTGATGATGCATGCTCTATTTAAACAGGCTCAAAGAAATTCACATCCCTAGAGGCTGAGTATATTTAGAAAAGCAAACATAACACTGGGAATTTCCACTCTTTCATGGATTTGGTCTTTCCAATAATAAATGAGCAGTTTAGTAGATTGCTCTTTGAATGTCAATAAAAAATTAAAGTGACAGAGACCCTGAGCATTCATAAGGCAGAAAAAAGACCTCGTTTTTTGAGGTCCCTCAAATATTTGTCCTGAGTATATCTCTCTCTCTAGTTGGCTTCAAATATAAAGAGTATTTTGTGAAAAACTTGCATTATCACATGATACACGTAGCTTAAAAAAAAAAGTCTTTATATGAAGGCAGAACATTCCTGCCCTTAAGGTAGAACTAATAATTGTATAATATTAACACAGGGGGGCAAATGAACATAAAACCTTACTCCTCATTTTCTGGAAAAGGCAGGTCATGTCTTGCACCATACAATATTGCAAGAAGTATGCATTTCCCAAAGCAATATGCAAATAAAGCCTTTGCAGGAATTACTGTTATCAAGCCAAGGTGTTACAAAAGCTAATGAACTCAGAATGAACTCAGGCTTGCCAGAGACATTAAAAACAATAAGAAGGGCTTTTTAAGATGCCCACTCCAAAAGGGAAAACAAGGAAATGACAGGGTCGCTGTGCTGAAAAGATGGCCAATTACTAACAAGGGGAAGAGAGAAGGCAGAACTACTCAACACCTTCTTTGCCTCAGTTTTCACCGAAAAGGATAGAAGTATTCAACCTTGGGGGTGGGGAGCAGGTAGGAAGGGGGGAAATGCAGCACAGAATAGGTAGAGAAGTAGTACAGGAATACCTGGCCAAACTAGATGAATTGAAGTCTCCAGTGCCAGATGAATTACATCCAAGGATATTAAAAGAACTGGCAGAAGTCATTTCAGAACCACTCGCAATAATCTTTGAGAACTCTTAGAGAACAGGAGAAGTTCCAGCAGACTGGAGGAGGGCAAATGTCATCCCCATCTTCAAGAAGGGAAAAAAAGAGGACCCAAATAATTATCAAACAGTCAGCCTGACACCAATACTAGGAAAGATCCTAGAGCAGATCATTAAACAATCAATTTGTAATTACTTAGAAAGCAATGCCATAATCACTAAAAGTCAACATGATCACTAAAAGTCAACCGGATAGATGAAGGGAAAGCTGTGGACATAGCATATCTTGCATATCTTGATTTCAGTAAGGCCTTTGACAAAGTTCCCAATGACATTCTTGCAAAGAAACTAGTAAAATGAGGGCTGGACAGGGCTACTGTTAGGTGGATTTGTAATTGGTTGACTGACCAAACCCAAAGGGTGCTCACTTATGGCTGCTTTTCATCCTGGAGAGAAGTGACTAGTGGGGTGCCACAGGGTTCTGTCCTGGGCCCAGTGCTATTCAACATCTTCATCAATGACTTGGATGAAGGAGTAGAGAGCATGCTGATCAAATTTGCAGATGACACCAAATTGAGTAGGGTTGGTAATATGCCAGATGATAGGATCAACATTCAAAATGATTTTGACAGATTGGAGAGCTGGGCCAAAGCTAAAAAAAATGAATTTCAACAGAGAGAAATGTAAGGTCCTACACTTAGGCAGAAAAAATGGAATGCACAAATAAAGGATGGGGGACATATGGCTGGATAACAGTACACATGAAAGGGATCTAGGAGTCTTGGTAGATCACAAGCTGAAAATGAGACAGCAGTGTGATGCAGCAGCCAAGGAAGCCGATGTGATTCTTGGTTCCATCAATAGAAGTATGGTGTCTAGATCGAAGGAGGTAATGGTACCACTCTATTCTGCATTGGTTAAACCTTATTTGGAATACTGTGTCCAGTTCTGGGCACTTCAATTCAAGAAGGATATCAACAAGCTGGACGTGTCCAGAGGAGGGTGACCAAAATGGTGAAGGGTCTGGAAGCCATGCTCTATGAGGAGTGGCTTAGAGAGCTGGGTATGTTTAGTCTGCAGAAGAGAAGGTTAAGAGAGGACATGATAGCCATGCTTAAATATTTGAAGGGATGTCATGTCAAGGAGGGAGCGGGCTTGTTTTCTGCTGTTCCAGAGACTAGGACAAGGAGCAATGGATTCAAGCTGCAGGAAAGGAGATTCCACCTGAACCTCAGAAAGAGCTTCCTGACGGTCAGAGCTGTCCGGCAGTGGAATATGCTGCCTCGGAGTGTGGTGGAGTCTCCTTCTTTGGAGGTTTTTAAACAGGGGCTGGATGGCCATCTGTTGGGAATGCTTTGATGGGTGTTCCTGAATAGCAGGGGGTTGGACTCAGTGGCCCCTGTGGTCTCTTCCAAGTCTATGATTCTATGATTCTACAAAACCAGTCAATTTCTTCATCTGTTATGAAATTGGTGAGTGGGTTTATATTTCATGACTGGGGCTTTTTTCAAATTTTCCTTGGGGATTGGTTTTACAGGTCAAATGCTGAAACATTACACCATAGCATCATTTCCCTGAGACTGCAAACATTACTAAAAATGGGTTAATGCGTTTAGATAATTAATAAGCTAAAAATTTAATTCAGTGTTAGAAAGAGGGAAGATGACTATTAATATCAATTTCAAATTGCCATTTAAGCATACACAGTTGGCCCTCCACTTTTGGGCAGGTTGGCGCCACAAGACCTCCACAAGAGTGGGAAAAACATAGATATTGTAAGCTCACCAAACCATATTTAACACACAAAAAAGTACCTGTACTGGAGGAGTGGTTGGGCCTGGATGTGCATGTGTTCCCTCACTTGCTTGCCCATTCAGTTACATGAGAGAATGAGAGTATGAGAGAAGAAGATGGGATGAGGGAGTGGGAGAAGGGAGAAATGGGACACCCGTCCCATCCCCTTCCCTCCTCCTGCTCATGTGAGTGAGCAAATGCATACTCCCTCTATCTTTCCATCCCATTCCCTGCTCCCGTCAACAAAAGTGAGCAAACACACGCATGCCCTCCACCCTCCTATCCCATCCCCCCTCCTACCTGCACATGAGCGAGAGAGTGAGTGTGCACATCTCCCCTCTTCCTGTCCCATTCCCTTCCCATTTGTGTGGGTGAGTGAGTGAATGTGCACCTGCACCCTCCTCCCGTCCCATCTTCTTCCTCCAGTAATCCATGAATAACCAAATCCACCCGCAAATGTGGAAGGCTGACTGTACTAAGACCATCACAGAAAGGAGCCAGCAAATGCCATCCATGATTCTATTCATACTCCACTCTGTTTTGGTTTTTTGAGCTTGGAAGAGAAGGAAAGAGGTGCATGTATTTTTGAACACCCCATTTCTCGTCTATCTCAACAAATGCCCTTTTCTTGATCTCCTTTTCTCCATTCCTTATAACTTTTTTATCTGTGCACTTTCCTTTTCTTACTGATTCTCACATGCATCCCAGAAAAATTCTCAGAATAGAGAGGTTCAAAATTCTGTTTCTTGGGACAGATGAGTGACCTCTATTGTGCATCCTCTATAGAATATACGAAGACTATGTCGATGCAAAGAAGACCATCCTCCTTCTAAGTTGCCCTTGCTACCTGTTGGTATAAAATCTTTTGATCTTGAAATTAACTAAATTGTCACAGGATAATCATGAACTAAAATAAGTGGCTGGATCCTGTGACTAACAGAAAGCAAGTAGCAGTTTGGGGGAAAAAAGTAGGCTTTAAATAAAGAACCATCTGGGAAATGTAAAATTAGGTAATGCTGAAAAGCTAAGTTTAATCAAATTGAAAAATAAATCTAATTAAGATGTTATTGCCATTTAAAGAAGGTGATTTAATTTTCCAGATTTGAGTTTGGATCATAAGGCAGGTCTCCTGACTTGTACAGCTAATTGGCAAACATAGCCCAATTCAGATACTGCCCTTTGAACAATCATGGAAACAACATACCTAGAACCTCTTTGTGGATGGACTCCTTTGATTCTGCTCATTTAAGGAAGAAAGGGGCAGTATCACATGCAATGCCAAGGCAGATTGGGATACAATATCTTCTTGCCAACAGAAGCATCTCCTACCCAGTGATATGCCCACTGTAGCAGTTAGTGAGTTAGCAGTTACATTTCTATACCACTTATCAGTGCTAAGCACTCCCTAAGTGGTTTACAATGTGTTCAGCTAATTGCCCCCAACAAGCTGGGAACTCATTTACTGACCTATGGAAGGATGGAAGGCTGAGTCAACCTGGAGTCCCGCAGGATCAAACTTACAGCATTGTTGCTGCAGTATCGGCATTTAACTACTACATCACCATGGCTCCATGTAATTACTCTCCACCATGAACCAGTCTTGATTCCCAACTGGATTTGCCCTTTTTCAAGGAGCATTGCTGCCTGTGGGGTCAGGGACTGAGGGCTGCACAAGATCTTGGCCCTTGGCATAGGGAGGTGACCTGGAAGTCTTTGGTACTTGCCAGTATGCATTCCCAAAATCTGGCCCCAGATACAGTAAGTTGTTGCAGTCTCTTAGCCCTACTGTTGGTGTTGATCCCCTGTGTCCCACCTCTGGTCATGCTAAGCTATGTGACCCCTTGGACAGATCAGTGGCTGCAGGATGTGAATCCCCAAGACAGCAAAGTGTGGCAGAACTTACCCCTTCTTTTTTTTCTTAGGTAGGGGACCCAGGTAGGAAAACTCAGCAGAGCTCAGTCTTGCCCTGGAGTTATTCCCTGTGAAGCGGTCCCCTTGAGGCCAGGCACAAGCTGCGGTACTTGTCCAATGACAGTAATGAGCTAATACGGCTGCTTTTGTCTCCAGCACTGCCTGCCACTTGCATCTGGTTCCAGGAATTGTGTGCCCAGGTCCTGGCTGAACAACCTGGCTCTGGAGCCCTCGTCTACTTTCTGCATGGGCTCATCTTGGTTATAGAAAGAAGGGCTGGCGGGCACTTCCCGGTCTGGTCCTGCAGGGGGCTTCCTTATCTTTTCCCTGAGGAGACTTCCCCACCTGAGGCTTGAGCTGTATTTGAATAACCCTCTTGTTCCAGTGCAGAGGCCCTGCAGCTTCCACTCTGTCCCTGAGGCTTTTCTCTTCCCCTCGCCTCTTTCCCTGAGCAGCTGCCCCTGAGACCCCTGAGATGTTGCCAAGCAACCAGCCACCTGACAGCCCTCCTGCGGGCATCTCTGCAGTTCAAGGGGCTGGAGCACCCGTGGTGATCTCCACTACCCTATCAATGACAACCAATCCAGTCTTGCTAAGCTCACTCAGCGGGATAACAGACAGACAGACAGACACTTTATTTCGGTCATTGACCAATAAAACAATAATAAATACAGAATAAATACATAAAAACTAACAAAAACAAATAGCAAAATTAAAACGGCTCGCATCATCCACTGTTGCTATTATTAACTGTTTGAGAACGTATCTTACACATGATATACAAAAACTTTGCTACTTTGAGCATAACAGTTTGCTCCTGATTATCCAGCAGATGGCGTAGATAGAAACCATCAGGATGTCCTGGGAATTGGGTTAATAGAGGAGTAATCAGTTCTTGACGAATGTCTCTGTAGAACTGACAATATAGGAGTACATGAATTGTAGTTTCTACCACACCGGTATTGCAAGGGCAAAATCGCATCTCGTAAGGAATTTTCTTATATTTCCCTTCCAGTACCGCTGTGGGAAGGACATTAAATCGAGCCAATGTTAAGGCTCTTCTGAATTTGGGCACAGTGACGCAGTATAAGTATGCGGCCGGTCTAGAGATCATCAGTTGATTATTAGCAAGTGTATAGTTAGTAAAGGTAGCAATTTCTGTTTGACCTTCTATATCTAGTATCCTTTGTTTTACAATAGCTTTTGCTTGATCTAATCCTAATCCTAGGATATAATTGCTTGAAAGTCCACAAAGGCTCAACTTCTGAAGCACAGCTGTTTCCCATGAGGATTTATATTTATCGACCAGAATTAACTGGGTCAGTCCATTCTGATTATTGTGTAGCTTTAGCCAATAGGTAAAGATGTTCAGCCAGATACTTGATTCCAATTTACTGACTCCTGCCTCCCTTCGCAATACAGCATTTGGAACACATCGAGCAACCTGAAATATATTCCTCAGAAACTTTGTTTGGACTCTTTCTAGAGAGATCGTGTTACTATACATCCCCAGCTGAGCTCCATATAACAGTTGAGCTCGGGCTTTAGATGTAAACAGTTTAATTGCAGCTGGGATGAACTGTGCTCCTTTACTGAAATGATAATTTTGAATGGCTGCAGCAACTCTCTGTGCGTTACTGGACACGTAATCTGAGTGAGCATTTCTACTTCCTGAAGCTTGAAAAACTATCCCCAAATATTTAAAGAGCTTAACCTGCTCAACTAATTGCCCTCCTAGGACCCAACTTCTTTGCTTAGGATGTTTCGAAAAGGTAAGGATCTTAGACTTGGTGTAATTTATTATTAATTCCTCTTCAGCACAGTACTGGGTAAGTGATCTAAAGGCTCTCTTAAGGCCAACGGAGGTCAATGACAAGATTACTGCATCATCAGCATATAATAATAAATTGATATGCCTATGGGCTAATTTAGGGGGATGGAAGGAAGAGTTACTCAGATAAGGAATCAATGAGTTTATATAATAGTTAAATAAGAGTGGAGCCAGTACACATCCCTGTCTGACTCCTTTCTTTACTTGTATTTCCTTAGTGACATGTCCTTTATTGCCAAACCTGACCTTCAATCTAGTATTCTCATGAATTTTAATGAGCAACAGAAGTAAGCGCTTATCTATTGTGGAATTTTTAAGTTTGAGCCATAATCTGGATCTAGATATTGAGTCAAATGCTGACTTAAAATCAATGAATGCTGCATAGAGAGACTGACCAACTTGATGAGTGTACTTCTCTACGAGATGTTGCAGTACCATTGCGTGATCTATTGTCGATCTACCTTCCCTAAAACCCGCTTGTTCATCCCTCAAAATATCCTCAGTTTCCATCCAGTCTATTAATTTAACCTGTAGATGTTTAGCATACATTTTACTAATCTGACTTAGCAGACTGATTGGGCGAAAATTTAAAGGATCATCTCTTTTACCTTTCTTATAAATTGGGATTATTATAGCTAAGCCCCAGTCTTTTGGAATTATAGCTGTACGGTCAATTACATTAAAAAGTGAGGTTAACACGGGGATCCACCAGTCTAGGTAATTTTTT
This sequence comes from Ctenosaura bakeri, assembly GCA_948474755.1. Taxonomy (NCBI): domain Eukaryota; kingdom Metazoa; phylum Chordata; class Lepidosauria; order Squamata; family Iguanidae; genus Ctenosaura; species Ctenosaura bakeri. The sequence goes on from CAOLHI010004286.1 coordinate 45,226, forward strand.
ATTATCTCATAGGTGATAAAATCAGCACCAGGTGCTTTTCCTGGTCTGAGTTGTTTAATTAAGTCCTTGATTTCTGCACAAGAGACTGGAGGCCAGTATGGAAGGGAAGATATATCCAGGTCCAATTCAATCATGGAATATTCTTTTTCAGCATACATAGATCTAAAATGATCTTCCCAGATATGGGCTGGAATCTGGGATGATGGACTGTAAATATTTCTTGGGAAAGATGGTGCTACCACTCTCCAAAAGAGAGTGGAGTTATTTGTACTAGCTGCTGCTATCAGACGCTCCCAAGAAACTCGCAAATTATCCCTTTTCTTCTGGCGGATCAGCTGTTTGTACTGTTTTTTCAGTCTCACGAGTTCTGATATTGAGCAAGAGTTAGTTTCCTCTTTATACAATTTGAAAAGCCAGCGGGATAACTCCAATTTGAAGACTGCAAGGCAACCATTATTTTTATTTTTATTATTATTACTATTATTATTATTATTATTATTATTATTGGAAGAAATAACTTGATTGAGGGATTTACTGGCTCAACCAGCAATTTTTTTGCCATTTTTTTGATTGTGCAGTCTTTTTATCTGTTCCTCACAGGTGCACTGTGGCAATAGTTAAAATCACACAATTTGGTGTCTTTATGTGACCATGAGCAATGAGTGTCTCAGCCAACCAGGTGTGCTGGAAACATTGGTAATAATCTGAAAGCAACAAGTATAGTTCATTCATTTTCATTGGAAAGCACCAACCTTTATGTTAATGGCGTGGAATATAGACTTAGATTGTCCTGTGACAATTGACCAATATAAAATTGCCATTGCTTCAGTTTCTAAAATCTCTTTGGATCTAAAACTATGTTTGATTTAGCAATAACTGATGTTTCCAGTGAATTTTGCACCATTGCATCTTTTGAAAAACAAATTGTCCGCTTCAACCAAATATTAGCTATCCAGTGCAGGTATTCTTTTCTTGTAGCATATGGTGCAGCCTTGTATGGTGGTTGATCATATGTTACAATTACATGTGAGGCCCTCCCAAAAAATTAGGAAAAAACCCCACAGTTCTTTCTAAAGCCTTTTTTTCCCAGAAGAATGAGAAATTGAAAACCAAAGAAGAAGAAAAATTGGCTTATGAAATTTGATCTTTTAGAATAATGAATACAGTGTTTAAGACAGGTGTTCATGTTTACTCCCTCAAAAGTATTACTAAGAGCTATACAAGAGGAAGGCTTGAATGTACGATAATGTACAGCATAAGATCATCACAATTCCTTGTTTTTCTTTTCTCAGTTCTTTTTGTAGGAACTCATGCTGTATGTCTACTTGACTTTATGGAGAACTAGAGACAACTATTCTGATGGCTTCTTGTGTTTTTATAGATTTATTTTTGTCCAGCCCTTTTAAACTGGCAAGACCGAAAAGATTCCTTACAGTGCAAGACTTTATATCTATGTAACAAAAATAAAAATTTAAAAAGAATATTCCATTTGTAATTACTGTCTGAATAAACTTTAATATACCAAACATGTTAATTTTTTGCCAGACAAAAGTCCATAAAATGTTTTATACATAATACAATTATGTTCCTAAAGTAACAAAGTGACTTTCAATCTGGGAACACTGTTAACACCACATTTTTCAGTTGCTGTAGAAGTTATATCCTCCACGGGAAAGGGTGCATCAAACACCGCTGCTTGCATGACCTCTCAAGCACATCCAGAGCCTCTCAGGGAAGAGGAAATGTCTTCATTTTAAAAGTTAGAGTCCTCACCCAAGGAAAATAAGTGCAGCACCAGCTTCAGGTGAGTAGCTTCAAGATACAGGCCTTGGTATGATTATGGTAAATGGACACAGGATGAGGAACCCTGGCAGGGCTAAGTTGTGCACGTTAAGGAATCAACGAACAGGCAAAACCACAAACAAACCAATGACAGCAATGTATCAGCAAAGACACAAAGGGTACTTCAGTTCAGCTACCCAAGTCCCTTATTTACCTGACTACCTTGCTTGGCTTTTCCATTTGTGAACGGACTTGTTCTGGCTCCCTCCAAGTCTCTCTGGACTCTCAATTCTCTTCGATGTCCTCCCCAGTCAGGCAGCCAAGAAAGGCCTCAGTCCAGCTGGTCTCAAGTCTTTTTTCACCACTCTTCACTCCCCTGGTCTAAAGGAGACATTTGCAGCCCTCTCATGTCATACAGCTTCTGCTTTCCAGCTCTTCCCCCTCAGTGTTCTTTTAGTGGCCTCCTTGCCACACTCTGCTACAAAGGCTTTAATTGAGGCCAGCTGCTGGTTTTCTTTTTCTCCTGAAATCAGGAAGCTGAGAACAGGGAAAGGAGTGCCTCTGGTCAGTCCTACTTTCTTACACAATTTTTCTAAAAAAAAAATCTAAAAAATCCCCATCCCCCCCCCAAAAGATAAAACACTGGAAAAATGCCCCCAAGACGTTAAAATTTCTGGAAATGTTTAATCCGTAGTTACATTTGCATTAGATTTTTTTCACATTTGTGGTTGCACATGTTTTCCATTATTTTTCTGTGAAATGGAATTAAGCTGAGAGTAAATGTTGTTGGACTCTCTGTGCTTTTAATGCATACATACATACATACACACACACACATACACATTCCAGGGTAGGCAAGACAGGCTTAATTCAATGGTCAGACAGTTGAGCTATGTATGAACATTCTGAAAATATGGTTTGTGTATATCAATATGTATGCTTAACCCTTACTTCCCATTTCCTTTTTCCATTTTATTTTTTCCTCTCTCTTTTCTGATTTTTATCCTTGTTTCCATACTAAAAATTCCATTTCTTCTAAAGTTGTCCTTTTCTGTTAGTAAATTTCCAACTCTGATGATTTTTTTACTATTGATTTTTTACTTCCTATCTCTACCCAGGGATGGATTTCAATGGCTTAACACTCTCCAAGATGCACTCTGATTTTAAAATATTATATGATGCAATAAACCATATCACACCATTTTCTTCCTGTTTCACATTCTGTGCAATGAACCTGGTTACAAATACTTTTATTTTATTAGATATAAGCAATATGGCTTAAGTGCAATCCCACTGAGGGGGTTGAAAGAACTTGGGTCATCTTGGGGGTTTTTAAAAAATGGTCTGAACACCAAGACTTACTTATGAGCAACTATTCATAGGTTTCTTTTATAGAACGGTTTCTTTGAATAAACAGGTAACATCCACAGTATTGAAAAACTAGTTCCATTAACCCAAGGAGGTTTTGCTTAGCAGCAGCCCCAATTCCCATCCCTTTGTTGTTGTTGTTGTGCACCTTCAAGTCACTTCCAGCTTATGACAACCCTAAGATGAACCTATCACAGGGTTTGGCAAGATTTCATTAAAGCAGGATTTGAACCCAAGAGTTGAGTAATTGTATTTAGCCTGTAACTGCAAGTAAGGACAAGTAAGAAGATTGGGGGGTGGGTTTTTGACATATTTAAAAGAGTGCATATACAGTCCTCCCTTCACATTCACAGGTTTGACCTTCACGAATTTGATTATTTACAAGGAACATGCTTGCCTCCACTCCCCATTCTCCTCCTCCCATTCCTTTGCATTCTTCATCCCAGGCTTGAAAGGCTTGTGTTTAAAATGGATGGGTTTGGTTTTTTTTTTCCTTTTGAGCGAGCAAAGCCCTCCCTCAACTGCTGGAGGCATGTCCTCTCTGCCAAGTGGTTGCTCATTCTCTTGTGTTAATGTCAGATGTTCTCTTTGCTCCTACCCTCCCCTCTAGGAGGAATCTCCTTTTCCAAGATGGTTGACCAGAAGTAGTTAGTACACCAGAACTCAGTTCTCTGCTCAGTTTGAGGCAAAAGTACTGGTAAGCCCTTTTCTTTGTCTTTTTACTTCCCCCCAGGAGGGCCAGAGCCAGAGGCAAGGGAATGGGGGGAGAGCTCCAGAGGGTAATAGGAAGGGGATTATGGGGGGGAGTTATTAACAGTTTTTCTACTTTTGCAAGGGTTCTGCACCCCAAACCGTCACTAATGTGGAAGGGCCATTGTATTTTGATAGACAGACTGAATTTCATCTCATTTATATGATTGAACTGGATTTTAACAAGGAGAAATTACAACATGAAAAGGCCCTGGTGTTATCTTTTCAATATATTCAGCTAGATGAGAAAAGAACTGAACTGTCAATTCTATAACTGCTGGACTGAATGAAAGTTGGAGTCTTCCCAGGAATTCTCTCAGGGTTGTTGTTTTTTTTATAATGGGTGCTGGAGGATCTAGGTTTCTTGAGGGAAGAGGGACTTCCAGACTTGAAGCAGGAGAACTCAAGGAATGACATCAAAGAGATCTATCCAGAATTGTGAGGAGATGTCATGCAAGGTGAAGGGAAGGGAAGGAGGCTGAAAATCAAATTCAAGTTGAGCTAATGGCGGGATTAGTCATTGAATGAGGGAGGTAAAGGTCCAAGAATTTCTGGTTTATGAAATGGGGAACACAACCCAGGGGGCAGAGAGAAGGAGGAAACTAATCTGGAATTGACCTGTAATGAATTTACATTGTTGGTTCATCAAAACCAAGCTGATTTAATGAAAGGATTAGCTGACATGATAGAAGGGAGTGAGAAAAAGATGAAAAAGAAAAATGTTCTTTCTCAGAGCAAATACTTTGAAATAGCAAGTGGAGAGAACTTTGAAATAAAAGGTAAGGAGTGGAATCTGAGAAGTTTTGGGGGGGTTCATAAATAGGGTGGATGCAAAAGAAGTGCCTTTTCTGGCATTCTGACTCAATGTGACTGACAGAAGTTGCTTAAGTTTTGTTTTGTTTTTTGAGAATGGGCACATTTGCCTTTCTCAATTCTGTTCTCCAAGAATTCTCAAAGGTTATCAACAGAGGCCCTAAGATTACTTCTGCAAGAAGCTCTAGTACTTCTTCCTGTAGAGAATATGAAGGAATTAAAAAGGCTTGCTTGGGAATGTCTCTCAGTCAGCTTGGTGCCTTTTTTCCCCTCTCAGCTTGCTTGGGACTACTGTGATGACGGGGGAAAAGGGTGTCAATCTGACTGAGAGAATTTGCAATCAGTACATGATCCCAAGTGAGTCTCTGTAATTCCTACATATTCCCTACAGGAAGAAGACTCGATTCTGCTTTTCAAAAGTTTCAGATTTTGGAGGATTTCAGATTTTGAATTTTCAGATAAGGGATATTGAACCTATATATATGAATAAAATCTAGGTATCTTAGTAGATCACAAACTAGAAGTAAGTATGACGCAGAAGCCAAAGCAATTTTAGGTTGTATCAGCAGGAGCATCGTGCCTAGATCAAGGGAAGTAATACTACACTACTATGCTTTGGTCAGACTTCATCTGGAATACAGCGTACAGTCCTGAGAACTACAATTCAAGAAGGCTGTTGACAAACCAAAAATATCCAGGGGTGGGCTGTAAAAATGATAAGAAGTCCAGAAACCACAACTTATGAGGAATAGGTTAGGGAAATTAGTATGTTCAGCTTGACGAAGAGAAGATTAAGAGGAGGTATAATAGCAATTTTCAAATTCTCTGAAGGGATGTCGTGTATAAAAGCTTATTTTCTGCTGCTCCAGCAACTAGGACACAAACCAATGAATTCAAATTGCAAGAAGAAAAACTCCAGCTTAATTTAAGAAGAACCTCTTGACTCTGAGAGCTGTTCAACAAAGGCTGTCGAATGGACTGCCTCAGAGCAGGGTAATTTTGCCTTAGTTGGAGAGCAGAAATGCTGGCTGGGGCTGGTTGGAATTTAACTCTTAAAAACATCCAGAGTGCCACAGATTCTGTACTCCTTCTTTAAGGGAGCCCTCAGTGATGGTCGCATTCAAAGAAATTTAGTAGGATACAGAGAACAGTAATGTATAATTCATGATGTGTGTGTAGGGGTGTGTGTGTAGTGACAATATGCTTATTGCCCTAAAGACTGAAGTAGAAGTAAAGTTGTGGGAAATATTTGCTTTCAAGCACTTTGTGGAACTGAACATTGGGCTAACAGTGGAAAAAGAATAATATTTCAGATTTCAATCAAGTAGGGAGCGATAAGGAAAATTTAATGAGTGGAAAAGGGGCAGGATTCTCAAAAAGGCATAATACCCACACTTGGATATATTTGAAACATGGATTGGAATTATGCAGTGCTCCTGATGTTGGACTTGCAGTTGTGTGCCTTCAAGTAGTTTCTGGGTTATGCAATTCTAAGGGGAGCCTTTCATAGGGTTTTATTGGTGATATTTATTCAGAGGAGGTTTGCCTTTGCTTTTCTCTGAAGCTGAGAATGTGTGACTTGCCCAAGATCCCCCAGTGGGTTTCCATGGCTGAGCAGGGATTTGAACCCTGGTGTCCACAGTCATAGTCCAATGCTCAAACCACTACACCATGCTGGCTGTCATAGATGTTGGACTGCAAGTCCCATTATTGCTCATCATAAACTTTGCTTGACAATGCTGCTGGAGAAGTTGCAATCCAACAACACCCAGAGGGCCACTCAATTCCAAAGCCTCATTTAAGATTAAATTTCAGGAAGGCAATATATTTTAAAGCCTTTCTTGCTGTATGTTAGTAATACAGATTAGCCTCACCTCCACTTGCTAAAAACCCCCAAAGTGAATTGTTATTTTGGTATGCCTGCTAAATCCGCTGACATTCTTAAGATTCAAACAAAATTCCAGTAAATTTTATAACACCAGGATATGCTATTCACAGCAAAACAGACAGATGGCATGCTGAATGCATCCATGTGAGAAAACTAATTTTGTACAGTTAATATTAAAGCCACATGTAACAGCTAGAGAAGGGAATTCAGCAGCTGAAGTGTCAGATCATGAAAAGAAGAGAATATCACTGTATAAGCGGTATGAAATAGTATATATTACAAAAACAAAACAAAACACCTCACCTTATATCTGGGGGCTGCAGGCAATTTTCCAGGAATACTAGTAAGAAATCTTAAAATGAATGGGGTATATCATTATCAATGATGTAAGTGCTTGAACTATTACTACTTGTTATTCATGATTTATATTTGCAAGTCTTAAACTAGAAATCTATTGGAACATCCAAATGACCACCAGTGACCATTAAGTTCACAAGAAGTTATTGTATATTTCAAAGTTGTTGGTTAATTAATGCTATCTGCAATATGACAATAACAGATCAAATACAGCAATAGCAATAATAAAGATCCATGAAGTAGAAAAATAGACAAGATCCTACCACAATAGCCATGAAATTATTAAAAAAATGGAACACTTGATCAGAACACTACATTAGATTTAGCAGTACTTCAACAGGATGAATGCTGTTTCAACTTGGCAGGTATGAGCTATGAATCACTATGAGTTCTCACTGAATTCTCAGCATGCATTTGCCCAACCGATACTTTAATTTTTGCAAACCTGTCCTTTCATGACAATTTCCTTGGGACAAATGTTAATATCTGGCACGTCAAAATTCATCTAATGAGAAGTTGTTTCCAAAATTAACAGCTAAGTTGGAAAAGCTCTTTTTAAAAAACAGGGTTGGGAATTGTATAGTTCTCCAGATGTTTTTAGACTGCAGCTCCCAGCATTCTTCCATTATTGGTTATGACAGCTAGGGCTGCAGTCCAACAATATCTGAAGGACTGCATGACTCCCACCTATTTTAGGGGATGCAGTCTAGGTTGTTAAATACAACCAGTTTGTGATCATATAAGACAAAGACATTAATCAAGATCACCCTAAACAGCTCTTTGAAAATGTTTTTTTCAGAAGTTTTTAGCCATCTCACAGTTTCACTCCATATCACGACCATTTAGGTGACAAGAGTTTGATGGCATATTAATATTTACAACTACCGACTTTCCTCTTTTGCTGTCCTGAACTATTTCATTGCTTGGAACAGCCTGCCCCAGCCTGGTGCACTCCAGATGTCATTTGACAGCAACTTCCACCATCTCCAACTAGCATATCTGTTGACTATGCTATCTGGGAGTGAAGGGGGTTGTAATCCAACATCTAAGGAGTCACTGGTGTGAGAAAGGATGGTCTGGCAGATGAGCAGAATATATATATATATATATATAGAGAGAGAGAGAGAGAGAGAGAGAGAGAGAGAGAGCGAGCGAGCAATAGAAGCAAGAGCCAAAGTCTTCTTGTTGCTGTCAATAAGGCTCTAATACAATACAACACTTATCTGGGAATAACTCCTACTGAACTGAGTGAGGCTCGTTCCTGAACTAGCAGATATATAATTACTCTGTTTACTTATTTTATCAGTTTTTATCACGCTTTCTCTCACACATATGTACACACATACCACCAGCCAAAGATTTTTTTTTTATCCCAGCTTTCTACAACTCAGTTTGACATATTTTGCATCGTACATTCTTATGTTGAGCTTCAAAAACTAGGTCATTAAGGGACAATAATAATTAACAAAAGAAGGCTGAGACATAGAATAGTTTTGTTGGACAGTGATATTACTATGAAAATAAGGGGGGAAGGAAAGGTTTATGACTGTGTTCTCAAAAGCACCACATTTATTTATTTAGAGTATTTATACCCTGCTCTTCAGCCACAAAGGCTCTCAAAGTGGCTTACAAATGATTAATTTGACAGTTCCCTGCCCTCAGGGTTACACTGGGTTTATCTTTTTGGATTTATTTTTCAGAAGAGATACAGGAATCAGATTCCTGAATCAGCAATACTTTTGGAAACAGGCTTTGTCTTGACATTTGCAAGAACTTCTTGTGGCTCAGTAACAGTGGCCCTTATGCTGTTCAGGCACATTGTTGCTGCTGCAGTTCCAAGATTATTTTATGGGTGTGATTTGGCATCTACTAGAGTAAGAAAGGAAGCCAAGATATCATGTGAATTAGCTTTGAGCATCCCTGATTTGTTCACAAATCCAATTTCTTCGATGACATTAAAACACCCACAGATTTGGCTACAAACCTTAAAAAGTATTATCTGTTGTGATGTATAAAATCATCTTAATCAGCAGCTTACAAACTTTGGAATACCTAGCTAATTTTCCTCCCACTTAAACCAGCTTACAGGCTCAGAGAGTTTTAACGCCAAAGTATAAAGGTAATTCCACAGATGTAATTAGCTTTCTCCTGAAAAATCCCAATTAAATGATGTTTTTCCCCTCAGATTCTGATTTGCACTAAGTAGCCTGGATGACAGAAACATTCCTGTTCAAGGGAGCTTACAGTACAGCACTTTTCAGCCTTACCTTATTACTTTATTGCCTTATTGCTTTATTATTGCTATTGATCCTTATAGGGGATCAGCACTTTTTTACCTAATGAGCCTAGGAGTGGCACCATATTTGTGCCCATTGGCTTACAATTGTTTCCTTCTTTTATGGAAACTTACTAGGGACCAGTAGCTGTTGGTTCACTGATTGGCACCATTCTATGGACCATCACTTTGAATAGCACTATGAATAGATGACAGCAACGCAGTCTTCATTCTGTTAGTTCTTTGAAAACATGACAGAAGGATCAAGGGCAGAAGATGCAATGAAGGACCCATAGCTCAGAGTGTAGCTAAAGTAACCAGGATTAACAACAAGCCTGCAAGGTAGAATTCTATTTATCATACTCAGTCAGGGTCAGGACATACCCATACTCCACGGGATATTCCTGAGTTCTATAGCTTCAAGGTGCCTTCTGCATCTGAGTGTGCCAGGCAAACCAAAAAGAATACAGTAACAGTAGCCAAGCAGGCCAGATGATAGATTTAGAACTATGGCTTTTCCTAATAATGTGCACATACAAATCATTTATAGCCATGGTTCCCAAACTTTGGTCCTCCAGCTGTTTTAGATTTCAGCTCCCAGAATTCCTGACTGTTAGCCAAGCTTGTTCTGGTTTCTAGGACTTGGAAGTCCAAAAAAAAAACAAAAAAAAAACCTTGAGGGTTTGGGAATCACTGGTTTACAAGAAAGCAGATGTAGGTTAGGGGAAAATATGCAGACTAAACAGGGAACCATCCAGCAATGCATACAATATAAAAGCTATGTGGTGGTGGTGGTGGTGTGCGCCTATAAGTAATTTCTGACTTATGGAAACCCTAAGGTGAACATATCATGGGGTTTTCTGGGGCTGAGAGTGTGTGATGCACCCAAGGTCACCCTGTGGAATTCCACGGCCAAACAGAGGTGTGACAGGTCCTACTTCTTTCTCTCTGAGACTGGTATGGTAGCTCCTCAGCCTGTTAAGGCCTCCTGTCTTTTCCACACAGCTCTGCCTTTCTCCTTATTAACACCACCTTTGTGTAAAAGGGTAAGGGTTTCCAACATTTAGTTAGAATCCATTTTTAGTTCCACGGCAGTATGTCTTCTGGATTACTTTAAATATTGTATACCACTCAGCCAAGTCAGTATTTATAAAAATAAACTGTAATAAATATTAAGATAACATTTGGAACAAAGTATTGGAGTTCACATGCAGATCAAAATGTACCCAGTTCTTCAGAGTGCCAAAAGCTCTGAACATCCTAGCATCTTGACCCTCAAGCAAGCTCCCATCAGAACTCAGATGAAGTCATTCATTAACTAATGAGCAGGCCCTTTGAAGATCCTTGCAAAACTCAAAACCAGAGCTAATACAGGTGCTACAAGAACAATACATGATTCCCATTAGCTTCAGTAACTGCTGGCTGTTAAAAATGGGATTGAAATACAACATAGATGTAAGACATAATTTCTTCACAGTTGCTATACATGTTTTTGAAGAACTATTTTATGAAACTCCTAGAGGTAGATGCTTCTCTCTTCCAAAGCACAGTACTCTATTTTGATGCATTACATCCAATAATTTCACATGGGTAGTAGTGGTAATAAATAATTTCAGGAATGTTATCTCCCACACAGAGAAATGCTTTGAGTGCTTTGAGATCATGAACTCTAATAACAACAGTACAGAACTTAAGAGGTGCTTTGTGAGATCAGACAAAACACTCAACTAAATCAGTATACTTTTTCTAATAGCAGCCAGCTAAACATCTTTATAATATCTGCAAGCAAATACTAAGCAAACAGCTAGCTTTCCAGCAGCTGGTTTGTACAAAGCTTCTGATGTTCAGCAGCATACTGCCTCTAAATAGAAATACAAGTTGAGATACTGTACTTACAATAGTTACTTCAATCAGTTGCCAGATTTAGGCATATGAAGAAAGAAAGCTACCTATTTAAGACTAAGAGAGTGGTGATTTTAGCTTGTTGAAGATGGAGAGTCCTTAATCCCAATCCCCATCTGCCTTCACCACAGAGTATGCTCTCAGCACAGGGCTGCAGGCAATCCTGCCTTGCTGATGATTAATTGTGTTATGATGCATTTGCAGAAAACTGCATCACATTCTCATTATAAATGTACAGTTAAGGACAAGTTATATGCTGCCATTTACAACTGCCTCAGTGTCTTTTTGAAGCAAACCTACTTGTGAAGAGAATAGAAATAAAGCAGGAGGAAGGCAGTGCTGGGATTGAGAACTGGGCACCTATAACAGAACATGGATAAAAGACTAAACACCAAATTTTTGCTCTCTGATTTTTCTCTGTTTCAGGTTCCCTCCTGCTGGATCTGCTTTTTTTTTTAACAAAGAATACAGAGCACCACAGTACACTGGGATGTAGGTAGCATTTCTGAAAGATCTGTGGTGTATGCTTAACAGTGTGTGTGACAGTCTCTACAATAAGTTTGTTTTGTCACAATACAGAAAAGGGAAACAAATCTAATATTCTATGTGTGCACCTAGGTCTCTTTAATTAGACTTTTACTTACATTGAATAAATGAAAGTGTACAGGCAAGACAAGCTGCCTATTACAGCTGAAATTCTTTGCTATTCATTCATAAACACAGTATTGCCTGCAGGATTTTGTCATTTTTAATTAATTAAGGTCACTCCCTAAGGCCATCTGCCAAGTCCAGCTGTTCAGAGAGGAGGTATATTAGATCCATGAATATAATGACAAATTTCTTGGAGAAAGAAACTGTGCTTACTGTGCTTACCTTCAGAATTTAAGCAAGGTCCGGAAAAGCACTGACTCAAACAAGTCCTTTTCAACTTCTACCTAGCACATGATGACTATAGAAAGAATAGGGGTACCACGTATACCATATCAACTTGTTCAACAAGCCAGTTTATACATTACATCAAGGATACACAGATGTCAGACTTGTGAGACCTACTTTGTCTTTGGTACAACTCTGTCCATAACTCATGCTTTGGAATCTGAGACAGATGCAGGAAGGCCTCCAGCTTCAGATGATGACTCCACCCAAATGAGAGCACCTAGTTAATGAGGAACTTCAGCAAAGTAGGCCTCCATCTCATACACCAAGGAGACATCATCATCATTTGCACATGTTGACAAGAGAAAGAACAGCGTCAAAAGGGGCAATGGCTCTTACAGAAACTGAAATAGGATATGAGGAATAACTAACCACCTGGCATCTCAACTCAGCTGGCCATAAATTCTCTAGCCATTATTGAGAATTCTTGTTGTTTACAAGGGTTCATTCTGCCTGGCATTCAGCTGTCTTTGTGCTTGTAGATTTATTTGGATTCTTGACCTCTGGACTGGTATAAGGTTTACATATCTTCATCCTGGGTGATCATGACTGCTGGTTCTGGAATGGCTGAGACTTTCCTTCTTTGCCTCCCTTCATTTTCAGTGAACTGCCTAGCTTAGCTGTGTATGATTTGAATTTGTCTGGCTCACTGGTACACACTCACCTCTACTATAGCTTGCTTCTCCAGGCATGGCTGCCTCTAGACCTAAGTCAAATCCCAAACTCCAATATTGGAACCGAGTGCAAAAGACACATTTGGAACTAAGGGCTTTATCATACCAGCCTGTTGTTTCACAGCAATCACATTGTATAGAAAAATGGAAACATACTGGTATAGAATCAATCACTATCACACTGTTTCTGCAGTAATGCTATGCTGCCATTTTGGTGATACACATTCCGTAACCATCTTCTACCCCACTCCACTGATCCATCTCCCTTCCTGTGTCTATGTGTTACTTCCGCTATGGCACTGTGGGTGAGGACCGCCAGATATCATTTTGATATCAACCAATTCGGCCTTAGCTGGACTGCTTTCAGTCACCCCACTCCACGTGTTTGCGAGGTTCTCCGGACAAGCACGGACAGAGTGTGGCCGCTAATGGTTTTGCATTCCAGACCCCATTGAGGCCAGCACCCAAGCCTCACTCGTAGCTTCAGGGAACTTCCAGCCGCAAACTTCACAATAGCGGCGCAGCTCTCAGCCAAGCCATTCTTTTATGTTGGCGTATTGCCTCTCCCGAACAAATCTCTGTTTCTCTTTTCCAGCTAGTTAGTTTATGTCTTGTCTTTCGTGTTTTTGTCTTTAATAAAGAGTTGTCTGTTATTTGGAAACCCTTGTCTAGCCGCTGTCTGACCCGCCGCTGTATACATTGGGTTAAAGATCTTGCTAAAGTTACCCTGCCTCTCGTTAGCCAAGAGAGTGCTCCAGCTAATTTTCCCCAATTGGTATTTTATATTTGGCAATCTGGCGCCCCTCCCAGGACCCCCCAACAGACAGGGTAACATATGCTCCCAAGCACATGTGCTATATTTTCTTTTTGTGTGTACCAAACCCTTGCCCTTCCTCGCTAATTAAACATGCCAAAGGGGGACTGGCTGAGTGGGTGAGGGGAAATGATTAATCTTTCTTTACAACATGTCTGAAAGAGGCTGTGGTAAGAATGCTTCTGAAAAAAACCTTCCCTGAATCCTACTAAACTACATAACTATAGGCCAGTCTCCAACCTTCCCTTTTGGGGCAAGGTGGTAGAGCATGTGGTAGCTTCTCAACTCCAGAGGTTTCTGGATGAGGTACATTGTCTAGATCCATTTCAGTCAGATTTCAGGCCTGCATATGGGATAAAGACAGTTTTGGTCTCATTGGTGAATGACTCACACAGGGAACTAGACATGATAATGTCCCTCTGATGATTCCGCTAGACCTCTTAGCAATTTTAGATACCAACAACTATCATATCCTTCTGAGTTGCTTCTCTACAGGGGGGGGGCTTGGAGGTACTGTTCTACAGGGGCTCCATTCCTTCTTGGAGGGACACTGTCCAAGGGAGATTTGGAGATTTCTGCTCAACTACTTAACCATTAGTCCCTGAGGATCCAGTCTTGTCCCCTGTGCTATTTAACATCTACAGGAAACCACTGGGAGAGGCTTTCCAAAGTTTTGGGGTCAGATGTCACAGTATACAGATGATACCCAGCTTTATTACTCTAATTCCAAGGAAGCCATTCCTGTGCTAAACCAGTGCCTGGCAGCTGTAACGGGCTGGATGAGGGTAAACAAAGTGAAATTTAATCCAGACAAGACAGAGGTGCTCTTGGTCAGTCAAAAGACAGATCTGGGAACAGGGCTGCTTATGTTAGATGGGGTTACACTCCCCCTAAAAATACAGGCTTGCAGTTTGCTAGTACTCCTGAATTCACCTCTGAGCCTGGAAGCCTAGGTTCAGTGGAACAGGAATGCTTTTGCAGTTAAAGACAGCACTCTGTGTCCCTTCCTGAAGAAGATGGATCTGGTCACAGTGGTACATGCTTTGGTTACATCCCATTAATATTACTGTCACCTGGATTTTTCCCAGAGAAGGGACTCTGGGCAGGATTTGTGCCCAGTGCACTAGCCAATAGGCCACAGTGAAAGAGAGAAATAAAAGTTTTATTTCAGATTCTGCTGAATCAGGAACACAAGACACACAGCTAATCAAGTGTTCTCTGAACACAAACCAAATTATTTTCCATAATCCACAAGGATTACATGTTCCTCCCTAAGGTGGAGATTACTCTACACATATAGGAAACCATGTCATGTATACATTATTACATCAGCATTCAAACACTGCACATGTACATATAGGTGGCCCCAAATTATAATACTAAATCCCACTGTGGGGATGTGAAATTTCATAGTACAATGAGGCTTAATGAAGCTATAGGTAACTTTAGTTCAGTTCTTCTGATCACTCCCCTTCCATTGGAAGAGTTTGGGGTGCTCCAAATATTGCAGACCACAGAACTAACCACACTCTAGCATCTGCTCATACCTGTTTCCTCATTTCTGTGAAGTCTCCATTGCTTTACTTAGCTAGTTTCCTGTTATTCAGAGGTCTTGTTATCTTGTAAGCCTTGCCTTTCTGTTCTCTTATAAGCTTCTAGCTGCTTGCCAAAGCTACTGGTCAGTTTCAGGACTCTGGGCTCTCTTTTTATTGAAATACACCCCCTACATGAGTCTGCCTTTAAAAACTGCTCAGAAACTTCCATTGGCTCAAAGGTAAGTGCAACTCAAAGGTAAGCTCCACTGGCTGCCAGTGTTTGCGGCCACAATCCAAAGTGCTGATTTTGGTCTATAAAGCCCTATATAGATTGGATCCTGGTTATCTGAAGGACCATATCTTTCTTTATGAGCCCATTAGAAATCTGAGATTGTCTGGAGAGGACTATTTGTCTGTCTGTCTGTCTGTCTGTCTGTCTGTCTGTCTACCTTCCTTGGCAGGCTTGTTTGGTGGGAACAAGCGAGAGAGCTTTCTCAGTGGCTGGCCCCAGACTTTGGAAGTCCCTGCCTAGAGAGGGCAAGATGGCTCTCCTCCTACTGGCAGATCAAAACATTTTTATGCTGTCAGACTTTTGCAAACTAATGTTGTGTGGTGCTGTTTTTAAGGCTTGTATGCATTCTTTTAATGAATCTTAATATTTTAATGTTTAATTTTAAGAAAATATAAAGGAATAAAATAAATAGAAATATATTTATACTTTTTAAAAATCTGTTTCCATGTCTATGTGACATGGAGTAGAGAATATACTCTGACATCTTTTGTAAAAATTGGCTTAGGTTCAAAGATTAAGTGCTGGGTAAGCCATAAGTCGGAAACAACAAGAAGACACACACCACCAACAACAATCTCCCCCCTTCAAAGTAGATTTATCATACACATAAGGTAACCATAGCACTCCTTTTTGAGATAATCCTCCAAGCAAACATCTTAATAATTTTTAACAAATCATTAAGCCTGCCTGAAAGGAATTCCCTTCTCCATCTGCCTTCTGGTTCTCTCATCAGGCAAACCCCAGAAAAGCCCCCAGGGAAGGACTGAATGGCCAGCCAGATCTCCTCCCTGCACTTCATTGGCTCTGTTCTGAAGGTGATAACATTACTTTCATTTTATATAAGCTTTCACTGCAAACAGATGACCTACTTATTCAACCAAGCTTTGAGCTGAATCTGAGTCACTGTGTTGCCCACGTTGCTGTTCAATGGTGTATGTATTCTCCCCTGTTTTCCTGTTTTAGTGTTATCTATAGATTCTGCAAACTATACTTTGTACAAAACTTTCAGACTATTTTATAATAAAAAGCAAGTAACATATGTTATAAAGTAAGCTGTTATTTCCAGCTTCTGGATCCCTATAGCTTCACCATTTTCAGAACCAGCCAACAAAAGCAGTGAATGCAATCAGGGCAGGTATAGTAGACTTGCTTGATGATAAGGAAAACTGAAAATATTTGTCTACACCAGATTGTTGGGGAAGAGAAGAATGATTGTATATTCTTTCCAATTCTAGCAAGTTACTCCCAGATCCTTGCATTTTAATCTCTTCAGGCTGTCATCTGTAACTTGAATATTTCTGTAAATAAAAGCAATGACCTTACTCATTTGTTTACAAGCCAAATAAGGAAAAGAATGCCCTTTATTCTGTATTATCTGCAGATACCTTTCCCTGAGGCAGGCCATAAACAGTATAAATTCCACATTGTGCTTCCCATCAGTCAAGAAATCATTACTAAAGATTGGTCATAAACACTGGAAAATGCAGAGGTGTGCTGAACGCAAAGCCTTAAATTGATCCACTATAATTCTTTATGACTGCCCATCTACAGAAAACATAGGAAGCTGTCTAATACCATAGGTACAGCTACCTTACTGTCATCTATATTTAACTGGCAATGTTCTCCAGGGTTTCAGGCAGGGTTTTTTCCCCAACCTACAGACATAAAGTGCCAAGAAAATAAATCATTTTAAAAAATGGAAAAATATTTTTCTCTTTGCCCCTGCCTCTTTGCTCCGGAAAAATTATAAACTTTAGAACAGAGGGGGAAAAATTTGAACTTAGGGAAGTGCTGTTAATGACAAGATTTTCCTCACTCAAACTAGCATGAACTGCTTAATATGAAGATCCTAACACAGTCTGAGGAATTAGAAAATGACAATTCCTGTGCATACATTAGACTCAAATCCAAGATGCATTTTTTTGCATCTAGTGGGTACAGCCTTCTTCACAAAAGGAGGACCATGTTGGGAAGCCTTCTTGATTGCCATCTTCAAGAGTTCAGAATGTTTAGTGTTGAATTTAATTTTATATCCAAATATACTGCTACTCCTAAGCTTCTGTCTAAATCAGGGATGGGAATCATGCAGCCCTCCAGCTGTTGTTGGGCTATAGCTCCCAAAAATCCTTGCCAGCAGAGCCAATCGAAAGGAATGCTGGGAGCTATAGTTCAGCAACATCTGGAGGGTTGAATGGTATTATCCTACATCTAAATTATACCCTTTATTTTGTTTATAATAAAATTTGTGGTTTCTTTTTCCATTTTACCATTTACTGTTCAAGTGGCAAAATCTTAGATACCAGTATTTATGTACCACAGGGTACAACAGTTTGCAGGGTATAATAGTGGGATATAGTCACAGTATTATTTGTAAATTACAGCTTTTATAAGTTTAAACTGAGTTATGAATAAAGCATTTTATATTGCAGTAAAGTAAACTGGGTTTGATATACTTCGTAGTCCATATGTTTCAGTTTCCCCCACCCATTTTCTACACCCACATCCAAAATGGTTTCCTCTGCTTAAAAAAAAAAAATGGAAATATTAAATCTCTATTGGAACCCTACTTAGGCGTGTTAAGCATTATACCTGGGACCCTCTGCATGTAAAGTATGATATGCTCACAGTGTGTGTGAGAGAAATTAAGCAGCATGTAAAGCCCAGAAGGGAACTGTACTGCACAATTTGAAAAAAGGGCTGGATGTATAAATTAATTTGATTATTTGCCATGGAATGAGCTACTCTCAACAATCTTGTTGCTGTCATTGAGCAGCAGCCATTTTATCAGGTTATCTGAACTATTACCATCCCAGAATTGCAAACTTTTAAAGTCAGTAACTCGTTCTCTCCTCCTTTCCATCCTTCTTTCTTTTTGTATTTTCTCTATTGTAAAAGGAAAGACTGAGAACAAAGGCTCGGTGTGTTTTAAATTGATCTGTAAGCCTCTTGGAAAACATTTTCAGCTGAATAACGGTAAAAATGCTTCAAGGGGCACAGGTTGTAGTGAACATTGCAATAGAATGGATGCTATAATAACTGAGAATTTAACTCTTGCTTTTGGAAGATGGAAATCATCGCTTGCTCTGAGTTCTCCAAAACTTCTCTGTTTGTGTGTGTGTGTGTGTGTGCAAACATGCACACGCTTTCAAGGCATCTGTCAGCTTATGGAGACCCCATAAATTTCATAGTACTTTCTCAGGCAAGGAATACTCAGAGGTAGTTTTGCCAGTCTTTGCCTCTGAAATATAGCCTGCAACACCTGATATGCATTAGCAGTCTCCCATTCAACCAGCGCTGACCCTGCTTAGCTTCCAAGATTAAATGAGATCTGGTGCCTTTAAGGTATTGCCTATAGTCATATATATGCAATATCAATTAAAGGTGCCCAGCACTGCTAGGTACTGTAATGAAACAACCATTTGGCAGTGAAGAGGGAACTAATGGCTACAAAAACAAGAACAAAGAAGCACTGTGGTTTGAGGCAGCATCTAAGTAGTTTCCAAAGCACAGCATTAGGAAATGTTGTTAGTGCATCCTTTCAATGTATATATTTTGTATTCCACAAACAGTAATTCATACAGTTAAGGTGGCTCCCCAAGATCCAAATAACTATTTTAATTATTAAGGGACAATAATATGGGTTTTCTAGGCAGCAAATACATTATAATAAGCAATGTTACACATCCTCTTGTCACAGGCAGTTCTATAATCATCAATAACAGGGTTGGGCAATTTGAATAATTCCCATCACCTAAAGGCATCTTAGCCAATGTGAAGAATATAGTACTGTAACTGGAGGCTCACAAGCCACCAATGTCTGATCCACAGGTAGACAGTACAGGAAAGGCAATACACCTTCTTGTGGTCTCCAAGGGATCTGGTCTGTGGATGGTTACGTTTCGTGCTGCCCACTAGCTCTTGAATGTCCACACAACTAAAACCTCAAACTCATTTTTTAGAGACTCTTATTACAGAATTACAAAGATTCTAGTGAGTCCCAGTGGAAAATGCTTAGGAAGAAGACCCCTTTCTGAGACACTGTAAAGCTCTCTAAAAGAATGCTTTGTGAGCTGCTTCCTGACTGGAATTCTCTAACCATGGCTGAAGAGGAAGCAAGTGGCTACCAGCCATATCTGAATATCCCCACAACCTTGAGGGCTTTATGGAGACAGTACTGACTGTAGGAAATACTAAACTTCTTCTAACAGACTTGTGGGCCTCTTTTTCTGGTAAGTTCAGGCAGTAGTTTTAGAAGGCAGTGGTTGAGGCATTCCAGGAGCTAATGGATGTAGCAAAAGGAAATGTTTTTTTAAAAATGTTTCTGGCTGCTGGAAGCTTCAACTCCTGAAGCAGAACACAGAGTTCAGAGGAAGTGTTTTCAGACCTTGAGCAAAGACAGGGTGCCTTAGACCTTTTGGTGAAGTTCTGTGGAAACCTGAATGATCTACAAACTTCTAAGAACTAGAGAGTATGCAGCTGCTTGCACACCAGTATCTGGAACAAGAGCTGTTCCGTTTGCCTATTTTCAACAACTGGGATTACCAATTGATAGAGTAATTAATTATTATTGAAGGCCAGTGCATTCTTAGTAGTCTGGATAAGATCCATGTTTTTGCACTGTGGCAGTGCCAGAATATGAAATGTGTGATTATTCTGGTTAATTCTGTGGCACCAAGGAAATCTCCAATACAAGGGTAGTTTAAGTGATATCCTTTGGAAAAAAATCAAATGAAATCTGGAAGATCTGGTTTTGATTCCATGAGATCAGACTTTTACTTTCTTTCTTCTTAATAGGTTTTGCTGTATGAGTTCGTGCCATAAATCAAACATTGAAGTCGTTGTGGTTCAAAGCCCATAGTTTGTATACTTGGCTTTGACTATGAATAGATCTGTCCTTCAGAGGTAACCAAAGACTATTCCTTGTGTGCCGCTTACTTAGCTACCTGTAACTTGTGCAGCACTTGTACTTAGCTACTTGTAAATTGTATAGGGCTGCCACTTTCCATGACAGACAGGATAAGGGTAATGTGCTGGATACTAAATTTCACATCATGCTTGGACAGTCCAGGGATAAGGAAAGGAACATTCACAGACTAGAGATGCTCAAGAACACATCATCAGAGGTGTATCTAGAGTAGGGGAAATAGGGCAGTTGTCCAGGGCGCCAATGCCAGGGGAGCACCAAAAAAAGCTCCTGGAAGATTTAGCCGCAGCGGAGGAAGAGGAAGTGACCCCAGAGGAGGAATAGGCTGCCTGGATGGAGTCCTGGATGGAGAGGAAGAAAGCCACGGGAGCCCCTTTTCCCTTCCTCTTCTGAATTAACATGCAGGATGCCTGAAAAGGTTGGGGGGGGGAGAATGGGGAAGTTATAATTTCTGGTTGAATTGGATCCAACCTGAAAGCTTTCTGCCAGCCCTCAGGGACCACTCGGACTACACCTCCCATCATCCATGACCTGTGTGGCTGGGTATACTTGGGGAGGATGGGGAAGGGAGCCCTAGACAAGGAGAGGATGACTGGTTGGGGAAGTCTGACCCACTGAGTCAGATGGGGGGGGGTGTTACTTTGTAACTGACTGTCCTAAAATCTTTCCCTTTTCAAAAACTCCCTTTAATTGCCCAGCAATGTGCGGAGCCCAAGACGTGTCATTCTCTAAAGAAACTTCTAAGAAACAAAACAAAAACAATGGGGGAAAAACCTCTGCTATCTTCAGTGATATTGATATTCCCTTTTAAAATAATAATAATAATCCATAAGTATTTGGGCTGGCGCCCACTGGATGCTTTCTATTACAAGTCCCATCATCCCTACCAGTGGTCCAGTGGTTTGTGTTGATGGGAGCTGCGATCCATGATGCCTGGAGGAAGCAAGGTTTGGGTTTGTTTGTGGTGCTGGAAAGAGAGGGAAGGCTGCTCAAGACAAAGAGCTCCCTGGCCTAAGGAGGATTTTGTGAGAAAGGGTATGCGTGTCTTGGGAATATTTCTCAGCATTTTTGAAATTACTTCCAATTTCGCAAATGTTGACAGCTGAGGATGACATTGTGTGTTGCGCTGGAGCTTCCTCCTCCTCCCGCTGCCCCCTCCACCCTGACAGCTGAACTGCTGGCTTGATGAATCATGAGATCTTGAAATATTTCTCTTGCTTTTGATAGGAGGCAACCCCTGCCCTGAAGGTTTGGACATGTCTGCCCCTTCCTAGGGAAGGGCAGAAAGAGATGGAGGGAGAAAGAAGGGGAGAGAATACTTTTTGCCAGTTGGAAAAAAGAATACAGGTTGGAAAAGGAGGTGATCTGGAATCATTCTCATAATGGCATTTTTATCCTGCCCTCCCTCTGCATATTTCCAAGATATATGTGTAATTCTCTCAAGTTTTATGCTCACAACAATGTTGTGAGGTAGGCCAGCTGAGAAATAACATTGTGTAAGATCTACCAGCAAGCTTTAAGGCTGGGCAGAGATTTGAACTCACATCTTTCTGGTCTTAATCTGACACCCTTAAGAGCTCTTTGAACCCAGTGGATGGGCTTCAAAGCCCAAATGGAGCTTGAGGAGACCTGTGGTTTACATAGTGAGTAGGGGGATCCAAAGAAATCCCTGGTTCAAATCTTCAAAGTGTGATGAACCATTTTTCTAATCTCAGTCACTTGTCTTTCTCCTGATGTTGCAATACGGTGTCAGTTCAATCCTTACCTACCTTTGAGGGTTGTTGTAGAGGCTGCATGTGAAACTACAGTCTCTTTCATATTGCATAGTGATAGCACTTTAACAGCCATGGCTCCACCTGTAGAATCCTGGGAGATGTAGTTTCCTGGCATATTTAAACTTCTGTGCCGGAACATCCCAGCCACTTAAGTAAACTACATGTTCCAGGATTCTGTTGGGTACAACCATAGCTCTTAAAAATCACACAAACCTCAAAGGTGTTGCACGCACACACACACAAGAAGTCTTACGTGCCATGGCTGTTGTTGCAGATGGTATCATTGTTAGCAATCCCCATGGTCATGGTGAAGGTTTTCTGCTTTCCACCACAGAGGGTTTTCCCCATCCTGAGAGCCCCTTCCTCCTATGCTTTCTCCACCAGCAGATGCTTTCCCTTGTCCTTTGCTCTGACACCATGCTACCTCCGAGGCTGTTTTCTGTCTCCCCTGCCACATTTCATGGCTTTTATTTCTTTTAAATAAAAGTAGTAGGTGTGGGTCCAGTGAGTGATGGTGGTGGGAGGCGTGCCTCCAAAGGACTGAGGCAACAAAAGCAGGTGTCTCTCTCTCTCTCTCTCTCTCTCGTGTGTGTGTGTGTGTGTGTTGGGGGGACTGGGATGAATGGATTGTGGTGGGGTGCCATGCTGACCTGAAGGGTGGCGGTGGAAGTGGAAGGCCCGGCCTTGTGGAGCTTGAGGGGCGGGAGTCCTTTGGGGGAAACAAAAGGAAAGTTGGCAAGTAAGACAGCAGGAAAAGGCAGGCAGAGGAAAGAGAAGGGAGATGAGCTGCCTTGGGTAGTGTGTGTGGGGAGCCAGATATAAATATAATTAACTAATTAATTAATTAAATAAATAGCATGTAGGAGTGGGGGTAGGGGTAGGAAGGTAGGGGGCACTAGAAGCGCCATGGCACATCACCCAGGGCCCCTAAATGGTTTTTCCTGAAGCAAAGTGCTTCAGCAGGTCTTGACAGAACAGCTTGATTCCAGAATTCTTTCAATAACTACATTGACAAATGTGGCAGAATTAATTCCTTTGGCGAACATGTTTAAAACGCATGCATGGTCATACTCTGTTCATTTCTTCCAGAGGTACTTCACAGAAGTCACTTTCGTCTTTGGAAAGAGCGTGAAAGCCCCCTTCAGCGGTGCACCTACCAAAAGACTCTGCGCGGGATGTTCAGCCTTGGCGCCTCTCGTCCTCTCCGTCCCAGTCCGGGTCCCCTCACCCGGTAGGCTGCTCTTCCCGCCCAAATCGCCTGGGCGCGGACGCGACGACGCCCCCGGGTGGGCTGGCTGCAAGCAGCTCCCTCAAGGCGGCGGGAAAGCGCCTCTGCTGCCGAGGTTCTCTCCGGCGGCTTCCCAGGCCGAGGAGGAGCGCGTGTGCGCGCGGAAAAGGAGGAGTCCGCCCCGGAGAGACCCCACCTCCGGAGGAATGACAGAAAGAGCCGGGCGCGGGGGGAGGGAGGCTGCCACTGCTTAATACCCAGGCGGCAGAGCGTGCTTCGCAGCGCCTCCAGCCAGCCGCGGGTGTGTGTGGCCGTCGCCGCTGCCATGCGGGACTACGACGACATCGTCGCCTTCCTGGGCGAGTGGGGCCCCTTCCAGCGCCTGGTCTTCTTCCTGCTCTGCGCCAGCACCATCCCTAATGGCTTCAACGGCATGTCCGCCGTCTTCCTCGCCGGCATCCCGGAGCACCGGTGCCGGGTGCCGGCCGGGGCCAACCTGAGCGCGGCGTGGCTGAACGCCAGCATCCCGCTGGAGGAGCGGGGCGGGCGGCAGGTGGCCCAGCGGTGCCGGCGGTACCGCCTCGAGGCGCTGCGCAACTTCTCCGCCGGCGGCCTCCTGCCCGGGCGCGACGTCAACCTCAGCCAGGTGGAGCAGGAGGGCTGCCTGGACGGCTGGGAGTACAGCCGGGAGACCTACCGCTCCACCATCGTCAGCCAGGTAGGGAGGCGCCTGGACGCTCGCTTGGGGAGGAGGAAGGGGGACCGACTGCTCCGCGTACGCGCTCGGGGAGAGGCAGCCAAGGAGCCGCGGGTGCTTCAGGAGGCGGCGGATAAAACATGAGGTGGGGATATGGAGATTGGTAGCCGCCAATTCTGACAACAGGTGGGTTTGCCAGATTGGAAACGGGAGAGGGCTCCTGTCCCTTTAATGATTGTGCCGCTGGAGGAATTTCAGCCGGTCTTGCTCGTCACGCAACTGGCAATACCTGCTGAGATTCCCTCTTTTACACAACCATTCACGGGACGCGTTAATATCTCCGGGTTCCAATGCGGTCACTCCAAGGAGGGACGGTCGGTGCGGCGTTCTGGAGGGGAAGGTCCGCTGGGGAGGGAGGGCTGGGGCGGGTCCCTTTGCCAGAGGGAATGCCGGTCACGGCCGAGAAAGGGGCCCTGGAGCACGTGTCGCCGGCGCGGTCGCCTTCCTGGCCTGCCGCAGTCCAGCGGCTCCAGATCCTGTTGCCTGCGTCTCCAGGAAAGGGCGGCGAGATCAAGGGGCCCTTTGCTGGAGAAGATAAAAGATAAAAGACGGCGGCGCTGCTCCAGGAACGGGGAGGCCCTTGGTTGCGCATCCTACGGCACCGTTTCCACTTCGCGCGTTTGACATGGCGATCGTTATCTGCCAGCCTCCACCGGTAACCTTCACCGCTGGAAAACGGGGTCAGCGCTGCTCTCCTGGGGAAGGGCGGGAGCGCGCAGAAAGACGCACGCAAGCAGTCTGCGTGCAAAGATCTGGCCGGCAAAGGACGGCGTGCCATACACTCGTCTCTCTGCGAATATCATTCGGCGGGAGTTTGCTGATGTAGTCGGTGGTATCTTACAGTTCCTCCGGTGACAGCAGCTTGGTGGCGCGTCATTCAGTGCATCACTGTCCCATGCTGCTAAATGCGTTGAACTCTCCATTGTAAAGTGTGTGCGTGCGCCTTCAGGTAGGGTTTCACGGGGTTTCTTGGGCGAGGAATACTTAGGGGTGCTTTTGCCAGTTTCTGTCTGTGGAATACAGCTTACAGCCCCTGGTATCTGTTGGTGGTCTCCCATTCAAGTACCAAACAGAGCTGACTCTGCTTAGGTTCCAAGATCAGATGGGATCTAGTCCTTTTAGAGTATTAGAACTATGAGCTTAATCCAAATGTTAGGTCTAATTAGAGTAGAATGATTGAACTGGGATTTGTTAATACTTATGTAGAGCTCATTGATTTATGGCTCTACCTCTGCTTGATTTGGGGCCCTCCTTCAATTTAGCCCTTCATCCTGGGCTCAGGTTTTAAAATTAGTCCTTCTGTGCCGGTTTCCCAGTTTATGCTGTGCACTCTTTCTCAAGCTCCTCTTGGTAGCCCATGGTGTCACCCAGCAGGTTGCTGCATAGAGACCTGCATGCAAGAAGTCTGAGTTCTGCAGTCAGTGAATAGGTACGGCTAAATATAATAGAAGAAATGCAGTGCTACTGGTTGCCCACAAATAATGGTGGGCTATATTAGACCCATTGGATTATGTCAGTACACACATATAAAATAACTTCAGTGTGGTGACTAAGAGTGTGTCATTCAAAGAGTGTGTTCATTTTTAAAAACATTTTTTCCATGTTCAGGAAGAAAATGAAAGACATTGTGCATAGGATTAAAATGCTAAATTGTACCCCTAACCTTGGACCAAATCTGATAGTAATATTGAGGATCATATCAGGCATGAAATAAATCTAGAGAGCATATCAGGTCTCAGTTCATTTCTTCCTTTTTTAAAAAAATGAAAAAAGTTGAAGCTAACTTATTGCCATTTTAAAAGCTTGTAATACCATAATCATTCCTAGTAAGCCTCAGAAGCATTCAGGTGTTATTCCTGTGCATACATTTTGGTGAAGACTTGTCTGTCTAGGCCTTCGTAGGCAACTTGAGCTGTCCAGATGGTACTGGATTGCAACTCCCAGCAAGGAGCCACATTAGCTTTGCTTGTTGTTTTTCAGAAGTGTCCTGTTGCTAATGTTACTTATTAGTTATTATCACTTTAAAAAACACTTTGAATACAAAAATGGCCCCAGATCTTAGCCAGCTTGTTATTAGAAACAAATACAGAAAGTCTTTGAATTACTGGGGTCTGACACTGTCTAGAGATTTAATGATAATTGCTGGGGTTGCGCTCTAATGATATTAATTGCTGTAACTGAAATGAAGTCAGTGGATGACACAACTAAATTATAATATAGGTTTGACTAATTGTTTCATGGATGCAAAATTATAGAGCATTGAACAATAACTATAGCCTCGTTTATTGGGTCTATGACCGCACAATATCTATCTATCTATCTATCTATCTATCTATCTATCTATCTATCTATCACTATAGTCTCCAATATAAAAAGGAAAGATAGTAGGAGAAGGAATTTGGGGGTAACCCATAAGAGTACACTGAAACAACCATATTATCTATGTCCTTTATAACTTCCAAAGTGCATGTAAAACTGTAGTTTCACAAAACATGTGAAACTACATGTCTAGTCTTGTAGTAAGTCTGCTGGCACTAGACCAGACTGAGGTTTTGGATAAGGAGAGGATTCATTGGAAAGCTGTAGCCTGGCCTTTTGCTGATACTTTACATAGGAGGTTCGAAATGTCACTATTATATATTTTTAATATGGTATACTTGGTGCAAGGAGGTCATACAAATAATATAAGCAGACCTCTATGGTTGCTCCTAAGCTGTGGGTTCTTTAGTAGAGAAATCTACCTTTTTGACTCTGTGTCATTGGTAGACTCTGTCTCTCATTGTGCTACAGCTCCGGTGGTTTTTCTTGGAATTGGAATGCTTGCTCCAGTACAATAGTATCTAGAGGTCTACTGTTTATCCACCTGTGCTCTGTAACCCAGAGGCATATCTAGGGTGAGGCAACTAGGGCATGAGCCCCAGGCACCAATGCCAGGAGGGTGCAAAAAAAGCAGAAACCTCTCCACCTTCCTGCCCAGACCTGGGCTGCTGATGCCCCCTACCCCCCCCCGGGATCTTCCTGGCTTGGTGCGGATGGCAGCAGCAGCCCTCCTGCCCACTCCCCCACCTCCAGCCCACCATGGCTCTGCCCCCACCCCCACTGGGGTCCTTCCTGGCCTGGTGTGGAGGGCAGTGGCAGCAGCACCTAAGGCGCAACTTTCACACTTGCTCTAGGCACTGGTGAGCCTAGATACGCCACTGCTGTAGCCTTCTGCTGCCAACTTGAAGCTTTCTGTTGGAAAAGATTTTTGTGTGTAGGACACTGATTTACTCTTCTTTCTGAATATCCTGATAATTATGTAGTGTAAGATCACTTTCTGTGTAATTCTTCCACAGAATGTTAAATTTCTTTTTAAAAGTGGTTCTTTTTCCACATTGTTTGTTTGTAATGTATTTAAAACCTTTAAACCACATTTGGACACTTCATTTGAAATGCATAGTTTATATGACTTACATTAAGAAATAAGATATTAGTCATAGTATACACTTAAGGTTTAAATCACGTGCTTAGTTTTTAAGGTGTGTCTGTGATGAGAGAATGTACTCTTTTGCTTATCTGATAATGTGCTTGTAAAAAGCACAATGCAAGCACATGCAAGTATATGTGATTTTGAATTTGATAGGTATACACCAAATTGTATACAAATTATTTCCATCTGTTGGAGATCTCTGAGATCCAAAATTGTAATGGAAAATTTGAATCTCCCTTTCTTGTGAAAGAATCCTATTTCTGGATAAATGTGCATTGTTCCAGTCACATAAAGTATTTTTCAGAATAGAGCTTATTTTAGCTAGGCATTTGAAAATGTTGGCCCTACAACTGAAAGCTGTATGAGTGTAATGACCATATCATAGTTTGGCATCTGGGTCCAGGCCTCAGGTATCTGTTTCTCCCTTCAGATTTTTCTTCGTGTATTCTGATTGCCTCTCTGATTACCTGTTTGCACTAAATCTTTCCTTGCTATTATATCTGTACCAGCCAAACAGTAGTTGCTCTGCAAACCATAATGGTCTGTTTAGTTTCTGCGCTCCGAAATGACTACATTGTTAAATGACATTCTAGAGATCATGAGTAGAACATATGCTCTCCTGTCCCTCCTTTCTTCCCTAGCAACAACAATCCTCTATGCTGCTATTCTGCTGTGCATATTCCAGATAATAGCTGCTGAGGTTTGCTAGCTGGGGGCCATCTGTTGTCCATCAGAGATTATGACAGAAAGTATTACAGTGATAACATCTTCTGTCCTTTAAGCTGCATTGTTTCAACATTTGACAGTACTTGAAGCAGGTCTTGAGAAATGTAGGCAAAGCTATTTTATTGTCTTCTGTCACCTCTCCACACACAGTTTGTTCAGGTTCTGCTTTGATTTAAATGCTCATGTCAACAGGATCAAAGGAAAACTTGGAAGGAAGCTAGAGGAGGCTGCCATGATAAAACCTTCATCAGTTTCTAAATTTCTGCGTGTGCTGTTTACTCCATGACTTTATTTTTAAGATTCCCAAGAGTTTCTCTGGTGCTTTATGTTTATCTGTGTGCCTGGAACTATTGGGCTGGATCACAGATAAAAGTTCCTGACACGCGCCCTTTCCGCACATTACCTGCTCGCGGAGGTGGGGGGTGCCATTCACGCAAGCAGCCTCTTGCGCGAGGCACCCGCATCGCTCCTCCCGGAGCTGGGTTGCTAGTCACGCAGCCGTCGCACAAACGCCCTGCCCCTTCCTTCCGCAGTGCAGCCTGGGAGCTGTAGGCTGCACTGGGGGAGGAAGCATGACCAGCCCAGCTCGCCCGATGCACCACACAGCAGGTAAGTGTGCGTGGGCCCCGGGAGCATTGCGCGACTGCACACCATTTTTGGCTTAAAGCCGAAAATAAAAAGGTGCGCGTCCACTCTGCATCTGGCTCTTGAGCGTCGCATAAATGGAAGTGCATCGTACAGACCGCCACTCCCATTTACACGACGCTCAAGGGGCTGTCTCGCAACAGAAACTGCGTGCGAAAAGGGCTACAGGCAAAAATGAGCATTGGACTTGTATGCTCCCATCTTGCCTCCTCCCTTCTTATGTCATCATCAGTGTTTTGATCCTGCTTGTTCCCATCATAGCTATATAGAGAGACTGCTGAGGGTGAGAACCATTCCATCGTATAAACACTTTCTGCAGGTTTTTCTTCTTCTGTGTCTGTGGAATTCTATACCTATCCAAGAGTCCTTTAATCTGACTTGTCTCTGCTTGTACAAATTATTTAAAGCTTCCTCGAGGCCTGATAGTTTAGACTTAAGCATGAGGTGGAATATGATCATTGCAGACAATCAAGAACTATAGAATGTTATTAAAGGTACAGCCAGCATGATGTAGCGTTTTAAGTGCTGTATTTCAAATCTGGGGATTAGAGTTCAAATTGCCACTTGGCCATGGAAACCTACTGGGTAACCTAGGGCAAGTCACACTCTCTCATCTTCAGAGAAAGACAAAGGCAAATCTTGAACAAATCTTGCCAAGAAAACGATGTGCTAGGTTTGCCTCAGTCACCATAAGTTAGAAATAACTTGAAGGAATGCAACAACAACAAGAATGTTCTGAAGAATAGATTAGTGTTAGTTAATTTGGGATTTCAGAATTTTTTTAGGACAGTTTCTAAATACAATAAGAGAAACAGTTACTGTCCCAGGTTCTTTTAATACCATTGTTTTATATCATACCAATCAAATGCACTAAATATGCATCAAGCAAGTGTAAATTTACTCTCCAGCATCAGTAAACTAGATTTATAATACTCATCACCTTTTATTTCTGTTTTAACTATGCATCTACCCTTTATTCTGACTCTAGTAGCCATCCCCCTTTTAACTTCTCAGCTGAATTCTGGTTGAACTCTTGGTCAATTGTCAGAACAGAAAGCTTTAAAAAAAGAAACTGGGCAGAACTGCAGGCAAATTAGAGTGGATTTAACTGCCCCCCCTTCCCCAGCAGGAGTCCTAAAGTGAGAATTTCTCTGTTTTCAGAATCTGTCACCAAGCAGCCATCACCATACAAACTTACAACACATAGTATAAATAGACGATTCTCCAGTGTTCAGCAGGGGGGTTAATACTGGCTTTTTACTAAGTTAAACAAATGTTGGCTTTTGGTCCTTCCTCTGCCAGCCACAGTGGGTTGCCAAAATTATTGGCAGGCTAGTAACTTCATTACTTTTCAGTGCTAGAAAACAAACTGCTGTTTACCCCCTATCAAATCCACAAAGTTTCTGCTACGGTAAATTAACTGTTTATAATAAATGTATTTGTGTATGGTTGACTAAATGATGTGTCAAAACACTGAAATCTGGAAAGTTACTTACAGGTTGCAACCTCTAAACATACCTACCCCCCACCCTGCTTCAAGTTGTATTAAGAGAAGGGCTGCTTCAGAGTTGTGAATGTAATGCTACACAAGCTGCCTGTGAAGACCTGTGGTTTATTCATACTTGGCAAATATAGTGCTATATTCCACTTTAAGTATCACGGCAGTGCCTGAGGAATCCTAGGGTCTGTAGCTTGATGCAGCACTAGAACTCTCTGGCTAAAAATTCTAAATGCCATTTCCTAAACCACCAGTCCCAGGGTTCCATAGGATGGAACCATGGCAGTTAAAGCCATCATGCTCCTATAATTATGTACACTCCTGCCACCACATTTTCTGGTTTGACCTTCATGAAATTAAGTATTGTGAGGTGCCCGCTTGCCTTTCCCCCCATTCTCCCCCTCCCATTCCCTGGCCTTTTGGTCAGATGTACTACCTTGGCAAAAGGCAAGCAAATGGGAGGGAAAAAGGTTTGCGGGCATGCAAGACTTTCCCCCTTAACTCTCCATCTTGTTGCCTCATAGGTGCACAGAAAGAAGGCAGTGCATGCAGGTGAAATGCAGGAGAATGCAGGGAGAAAAGTTTTCCCTCCCTCCAGTCTTGTGCCTGTGCCTGTGCAGGTGCACAGAAAGAACACGGGATGTGCCGATGGCAGGCAGGAGAGTGCAGGGGAAAATAAATTCCCTCCCTTCCGCTCTCCTGCCCCTTGCCCACACTGGCACATGAAAGAAGGAAGCCTGCGCTGGCGTTGGCAGGCAAGAAAGTGCAGGGGAAAGACAGCTCCTTGTCTCCCCTCTCCTCCCCCTCACCCATGCAGGTGTGCAGAAATAAAGAAGCTTCTTGTTGGCAGGCAGGAGAGCGCATAGGGAAAGACCTTCCCTCTCCTCCACTCTCCTGGACCTTTTATTTATTGTGATTCTTCCAGCACAGGATCAGAGGCAAACTAATTCAGATAGGGAAATATGATTGCTCCTTTATTTGGGGAGTACTTTTGCTCCTCTGATCTTTTTAAGTTTTTGAACAAAACCTGTGTTCTTAACCTGAATAGATAATCATAAATATATGAAAACACAGAGGTAGGAGAGAAAACATTCTATCACAGCATGGTTAGCTTGAATTAGAATAGCTCTTAGAAGGTTTAGAACAGTAGCTTAATTTGTCAGATCAGAGGAAAGCAAGTGTGGGGCACCGTGGAAGTTGTTGTTTTGGCTCCTTCCCTGTTTCGTGAATCCTCAGTGGAGCAAAGGAGAGATAAGAAGGAACTGCAGTTCTAGTCCTCGTCCTTTCATATCAGTACCAACGCAGAGAACAAACAGCATGTTTACAAAACTCTTGCTGGCCAGGGCTGTATACATGTTGTACAGTGGCGATAAGAAGGGAAACAGCAGGGAGAAAGTGAAAACATGAAAATCTTGTCAATTCTGTGCCATCTTCTGTAAAGATCTGTAGGAATTAAGGGCCAAATTAACTGCCTTTTTGCATATAGCCGGAAGGTTTTTAAAAGTTCAAATTGCATTAATTTCAGGTTTAAGACTGATAATTAACAGGATCATAGCAAGCAGGGAGAGGGAATTTTATCTTCTTCTCCCCTTCACCAGAGTGAGGAATATCCTGGGGTTTATTCTGGAGTTTGTAGTTTACTGAGGCCAAAGAACTCTCTGGCTGAGAATTCTTAAACGCCCCTCCTTAAACTACAAATCCCAGGATTCCATAGGATGTTGAAAGTGGAATAATAGCACTATGACAGTGCAGTGTGGAAATGGGTTATGTTGTGTATGTCACTTTAATTTTTCTTACATACTCCTCCCAAAAGTTTTCTGGCATCCTTATGGATGGTAGGCCTCACTTCCATTGCAATCGGCCTGAGGCCCAAGATTCCAAAGGCCCCTCCCTACTGCCAGTCCCAGGATTCCATGGAATCTTCACAGCCAGCCAATCATACGAGGTCTTCTCGCCTCACACAGCCAATCATATGCTGACGCAGACAAACAGATAAACATGCAGACAAACATTGACTTTTATATAGTAGATGATTCTTTGACTATTGTCATTATACACAGACTGTACTCTTATGCGCACATTATTGTGAGAGAACCTCAGTGAACTACAAACAAGCATCAATAACTATGCAGAAAATAACACTTTGAAACCCATCTTTTATTTTATTTATAGTTTTCATTTCAGTATTAGTGTATTTTTGAGTTTTGTTAGTATTATTTTCAGGTTAATTTTCCTAATTAAAGCCCATTGCTTCATTTGGATCTTTCAGTTAAAGTTTTGTGAACTTCAAAAAATAAAGTTTGAGTTGATGTAAGCTTTTCAGCTCTCTCATATCTTCGTATGTCCCTTGGTTATATGTGATACATTCAAACATTCACATGAAATCTACTTGGCTAATGTGCAGATTAAAACAGATATCTAAAGGTGTTCTGCATTTTGCAACATTTGGAAGTGCTTCTGTTTAGGAGAGTAGAATGAAACTTAAGAGGTAAATTTTCTCCATCCATTTTGCCTCCCAGTCCTTCACATCTCAGAGTGAGCATACACTGCATTTGGAAATCTAGAGTTTAATTTGAGCATCTGAGGGAATAGACTAACAAGTGATAATTTCTTTTGTCATCAGGCATCTCTCACCCTTCTAGTAGTCAAAACAGTACTCCTCTCCCTTCTTAATCTGTGAAGCAGCACTTCCACTAAAGTCCTGTTGATTGTTTAGTGTCGTATACCTTCAAGTCATCTCTCACTTGAGGTGACCCCAAAGGCATCAGATCCCTCTGATCTTGGGAGCAGAGCAGGTTGAGCAGGATGGAAGTCAGTGAGTACCAGGTGCTGTAAGTTATATTTCAGAGGAAAGAACTGGCAAAACCACCTTATGATTATTCCTTACCTCAGAAAATTCATGGAGTTGCCTAAGTTGACAAGTGACTTCACAGTACATGTATGTACACACAACGGGAACCTATCACAGGGTTTTCTTGGCAGAATTTGTTCAAAGTGGGATTTCCCTTACCTTCCTCTGAGGCTGAGAGAGTGTGACTCCCTCAGTAAGCGTCTGTGTCTGAGTGGAGATTCAACCCTTGATCTCCCAGTGTCCTAATCCATTACAGAAATCACTATACAACACTGGTTCTCCAAACCATTCATACCAATATGCTATTGTGTTTTTCACATCTTTTACAAGGCACTAGTTAACAGTTCCATTGAGACAGTCTTAATAAGTGCAACTAGACTGAAATGATACCATTTATATTTCCAAGCTTTTGTGACAGTAGGTGAAAGCTGGCTAAAATATCTTTTGTTACTGTCTCTTTTTCTTTTCTTTTATTGCAGAACAAATTACTCCTTGTTTGTTTTGCTTCATTGCAAGACTTTGGCTATCTGTCCTTGTGTCTTCTCTGTTTAGCTCAAAGTCTATACAAGTTATCATGCTAGTTAGGTGCTGTTTGCTATTATTTGAGTTGCATTCAGTGCTTGGAATGCTGTAATTGCTGCATGAACTGTGAAAACTGGACTTTGGTTTTTAATTAACTATTCCTAGGGTAGATTAAAGACTGATTCAGTGAACATTAGTGAAGAGATCTGTCAGATTATTTAGCAAACCGTAACGTGTTCTAGGCACTAAATGTTAATGGTTGCAGTGTTAGGGATTCCTTAATGGCAGTTTTTGTTTTTTCACTTTCCTGTAGGATGTTTTTTTTTTTTAACCATCATAAATGTGTAATTACTGCTTGTTATGATATTCATACGTTGTCTTGAGGCATACTTTATTTTCTAGGACTTCACTTTCTGTGTCACTGAATGCAATATGCTTTCGGTTTGAGGAATATTCAGTGCTTTGTTCAAGTAGTACGAGCATACCTCTATTAGCAAAGCTTCTGAAAAAGAAGCTCCTTTTTTACAAAATCTTTTACACCTGTCCATCCCACTTTTCTTCTCTCTAAAGCTGTATGCTTTGTAGCAGCATCAGTATTAGGAGGATGGTGAAGGAGGGCTGGGAAAACACAGACTTTCAGTGTCAGGTTGGAGCAGCATGTCTGTAGTAAGCAATGCAATAAAGTTTGAACTTGGAAAGAATTGGAGTCTGCTCTAGCTGATCCTACTGAAGCAGTATGTGCCTGCCTACAACAGTTAAGTTAAATAGCAGCTGCCTCCAGAATCACTTACTGAGCATATGTGAACAGCAGAATGGAGAGAAAAGGAGACAGCAGATGAACCTCCCTCACCAGTTACACCCAGTATATTAAAAAGCATAGATCTACGTTTGGCTGCAAAATGGAAACGATCAGGAAATTGGAGACCCGTGAAAGGAAAAAAATGTCATTCTTGGATGCTGCTTGGAAGAAGCTTTCAAGTAGTCTCCAGAAGATTCAAAATGTTTTCGTTTGCTTATCAAGGCCTACCTGACCTTTCACATGTGTATGTTGTTGATTTTGAACAAAATAGTTGCTGAAACAACATGAACGGCTCTCCTTCTTTTGTGAACTTATTCCTATTGGTTCCATGTTTCTTTCTGCCTCTGGTACCAAATTGTTTTATTAAAGAAGTAATTCTCAGGAACATCTCTTTTGTTAGCCGAGGTATACCTGTACATCCATTGATGCTGGGAAGCTCCTGTTCATAAACATCAGTAGCGTTTTCCAAGCGACAGGATTAACTGCATGGGATACCTGTCCCTCTAGCTTTACCTCCAATTGTCTCTTTCAGGGTTCACACATTTTATGAACTTTGATTAAGTACACACAAACTTTCTAGCTGTGTCTAGAATGCCAAAGTAAAACATCAGTTTTTTTCAAAATAAATCTTATATTTTAAGAAAAACCACTAGTGTTTACCATTGCTTTAATAGTTGATTTTGCCATTGCTTTAATGGTGTAATAGTTGAAGGCTAAAGTGTATGTTATGAAAACTGACTGTTGTAATATTTTGGGATATACTCCCAATCCACTTTTAAGTCATGGGATACTGACATTAATGATGTTAGAATAACAGCAATTAAGCATGTTTCATAAGACTTTATAAACTCATAGCTTTCCCATGTGAAAAAGAAAGATACAAGTAGTAGATCTAATTGTTTTCAGTTTCATAATGCAAGCTTAGACAGACAACAAAGAAACTGTTATCAGCACCTTTCAGTTGCCTCTCCCCTTTTAAGTTTGTCCCTGAAGTCCTAAACACTGGTGGAGACAACCAAACTGTACCCTTAGAGTCTCAGGCCAAGATCCCTGGACTGTGTGCTCAGTGCAGACTTGTGCTTCTTGGACAGGAGTTCTTCATGGCAAATGGCAAATGAGTTTTGAAACTATGGGGTGGGGCAGGGCAGTAATTGTGAAAAGTGCTATATAATGCTGCATTACAAAGCATTCTGTTTTTTAAAAAATTCCACTGGGCTACCATTGATCTTAGAAGCCCACTGAGTTGAGTGACATTTCCACTCAGGTAAATGTGTTTAGGATTTTAACCGGTGGCCAGGGTCCAAACAAACTGAATACATCTGAGCACACATCTGTTGGATTGCTACAAAAAAGGTGGGTTTTTTAAAATTAGCATTTCTTATTTAGATTGCAGTATTCAAGAACTTGCATTTGTGGCATAATAAAATTTATAAACTCTCCGTATTAGGTTGGAAAGAGATCTGCAAATTTTGGTTGGTCTCGGTGGTCAACCCAAAAACTCTGGCTTCCAGGGCAATTGTCCTCCCCCAGGGTGTGAGATCTTATCCCTTATCTTGTATTAAATCTCAAAAATGAGGTGAGAAACAATCTTTTGCTTCCATTTGTAGCTCTAGGCCTGGAATGAAGATGGAGATGGAGGTAGAATTTAGAAAAGAGAAAACTAATGGTTTTATCACACACTTACAGCAGGGTATGCATAAGTGTGTTACTCTTCTTTTGTTCTCCTACTGGGAGATCATTTGGAAAGTTTTCTTTTACAGAAGAAGTCATTAACAGATTAATCTGTTAATGACATTTATATAAGAAATGCTTTCTGAACAGTCTCCTACCAGGAGGAAAACAGAAGAGGAATGACTTCATGTGATAGGTCAAAGAGGCTGTCAGTGTCCTGTTGTCTCTGGTGTGGTGAACCAGGTGGTCCAACTTCCTTTCAGGCATGCTGTTTCCTCTCCTAGATCTGTTGTGCATTGTGACTACAGATGCCTCCACGACTGCTTGAGGAGCTCACTACAACTATGTCACAGAACAAGGGAGCTGGTCATCCCAAGAATTCAGGCTTCACATCAATGCTTTAGAACTTCTGGCAGTAATAAAAGCTTTCTGAGCCTTCAAATGCAAGTTGAAGAGAAGAGTCATCCAGTTCACATTGGACAATACCACTATAGTTTGCTACATAAACAAGGAGGTGCTTACTTCACATTGTTGCTTGATTTCACTACAACTCAGTGGAGCTGGTGTGTTCAGAGGCTATCTACCTTTGGCAGTGCACCTAGCAGGGACAGAGAACATGCTGGCAGATCTGTTCAGCCATGCCTGCATTCTCCGGTACAAGCAGACTCTGTCTGATGAGGCGTTTCACCTTTTGACATCCAAGTGTGGATGTCACAAACCTCTTTGCTTCTCCTGTCAATGCCAAACTCCCCCAGTTCTGTTCCAGGGCAGGAAGAAGACATGGATCTCTTAGCACAGTGCCTTTCTGCAGAGA
The DNA here is from genome assembly GCA_948474755.1 of Ctenosaura bakeri. Lineage (NCBI taxonomy): Eukaryota > Metazoa > Chordata > Lepidosauria > Squamata > Iguanidae > Ctenosaura > Ctenosaura bakeri. The sequence continues at coordinate 82,291 of CAOLHI010004286.1, forward strand.
TTGTCCAGATCTCTGATGTATCTGTTTCCTTCCTTTCCTTTGTTAGCAAAGGTGGTAGTGAAACTCATCAGAGACATATCCAATGTGATCCTGATCACATCGTACAAGCCTAGGCAACCACTGTTCCCACTACTACATATGTCCAGGGGCAGTTCCATGCCTCTTCCTCGCATGACAGACCTGCTATCACATTTTCATGGGCAATTTCTCCATCCCGACCTCAAAATGTTATGGCTCACATTGTGGAGGATAACATCATAATTTCATACAGGCGCATGGCTATTCTGTTGGCTACCACAAAGGACACCACTAAGAGATCCTATGGTTATAAGTGGAAGATGTTCTTCTGTTCTTTTGCAACATCTAAGGTGGAGCCTACTTCTCCTGTGGCAGTACCCACTGTTCTACATTGCTGCTACATCTGCATGAACAAGGACTGGCATTTTCTTCTCTTAAAGTCTACCTTGCTGCAGTTGTGGCTCTCCAACTTTGACCACTCTTTTCTTGGATTCTGTAGTTAAAAGATTCCTCAAAGGACTAGCACACCTTTACCCATCAGTGGCTCTGCCTACTCCACCTTGGTTGCTGTCCCTAATCCTTTCACATCTTATACACAAGCCCGTTGAGCCACTTGGTTCTTCTGATGAATATCTGCTTACCTTAAAGATAGCATTTGTCATAACTATTACCCCAGCAAGAAGAGCGAGTGAACTCAGGTGAACTGTTTCTTGTTTTCCAATGAGACAAAATGGTCCTGTACCCAGATATCTCCTTTCTTCCTAAAGTAGTCTCACAGTTCCATCTGAGCCAAGATACTGTCCTTCCTAGTTTCTATCCACAATCATCATCGCCCTTGGAAAGATCTCTACACTGTCTTGATATTTGGCAAGTCCTGGTCTTTTTAGTTCAGTGGACAGTGGTGTTTTGTCATTCTTAGTAGACTGTTTGTCTGCTACAGTGGACCTAAGAAGGGACTACAAGTGTCTTTGCAATGACTCTCCAGATGGGTCATACACACTATAAGACTTGCCCGTGAGCTGCCCAAGCAACCTGCCTCAGGAGCTTGAGGGCATATTGTATCAGGGTAGTGGCTTCCTCAGGAGCACTACTCTTCCTTGGTGCTGTTTTTGTTCTCTTTTCCATGCTTCAGGTTTTGTTCCCTCTTTTTAATTGTTTGATATAGTCTGTAGACTGATTCAATAAAGATTTGATACTGAGACTACTCTTCCGTGGTTTAAAGCTGCTTAAAATCATAGCTATCCACACCAGACTGCAGCGCCTGGGTGGATGCCCAGTTTGGATATGCTGTGCTTTCTTTTGTTCTTCAGTGACCTGATCCAGCTTCACAGCCATTTGTGTGAGGCACAGAGACCACAGAGAAGAACAGGTTGCTTACCTGCAACTGTGGTTCTTTGTTGAATGGTTATCTATGCTCTCTGCCTTACCTCCCCTCTTTCAGGTCCCTGTAGATTTCATGGCAGAGTTTGAAACTGAAAGATCAATAGCTTGGCTGGCTGGGACATAAGTGGTATCCAGGTCAGGGAGGGATTCCTGCCAAGCTCCTCAGCTCTAGAATGTTCCAGACAAGTTCTCTGCACAAGCGCAAAACCCATTTGTGTGAGGGCACAGCTGACCACAGTTACAGGTAAGCAAACCTGTTTTTCACTTTCTATGTGTTTATACTGAATTACTTTTGCCATTTTAATGCTCATTCTGAAGTTTGGAGAAATCCTTTTGGAAGTCTTTATTAACCCATTTTGTTTAAATTACCTTGAATTATTTTGGGTTGTCTTACCTTACTGCTCACTTGACCTCTAGAATCTAGATCTTCTATATAAAAGTCAACGTTTGTGAGTGAATTTGTCTATTTGTCTGCATTGGGCAGGTGAAGACCCCATATGTTTGGCTGTGTGAGGGGAGAAGACTCATATGATTGGCTGGCTGTGAAGATTCTATGGAATCCTGGGGTTGGCAGTTCAGGGAGCGGCCTTTATAATTCTCAGCCAGAGAGCTCAGGCTGGTTGCTATGGATATGAGGCCCAACAGCAAGAAGGAGGGCAGTGTATTCCCTTAGGAAACCAAATTCTGTATGTTAATAACTCTGAATACAGATTGGATTGGGGAATATGGGGGAAAGTTACATGTACTGGAGAGGACAGTTTGGGGAATTAGAGACACAGGATCTCAAATCTGTGTATTTCAATTGCATCTAATTCCTAAGGTAAGGTAGGGTAGTTCCCAAGGTATTTCTACAAAGTGTTCCCTATGAGAAAATAAAATTCCAGGCAACACCTGGTAAATATGCTAGTCATTTATAAAAAGTTCAAGAGTCAAGGTCTCAGTCTTCAGACCCTACCATTCATATATCTCCATTATGAGAAATTCTCTGCTCTCTACTCTTTATTTAACTATTTATCAGTCCATACAATGGCCTCTCCTATTATCCTATACAGCTAGGTTTGCTCAGCAGTTGTTGGTGAGGAACTTCACATGCCTAGTATTACAGGTGCTTCCTTAAATCCAGAGCCAGTCATGTTGGCAAGTGTTTTGTTAAAGCAGTAATTTTAAAAGTACATTAGATTTTGAAATGATTTCAAGGGTTTAGAATCAAAAGTTAAACTGTTATTTGTGTATCTGGAGATTTTCCAATAAAATGCAAATATAGGATCACTGTCAGCGGTAGCATTGTTATACAACTGTACAGGGCACTGCTTTGTAACACTGTGGAGCAAAGCAGTGGGCTAATTAGTAACTTTAGGTTGGTTAATGGAGTAAAGTGTACTTCGGTTATCTGGCCCCAGCCAGAGGTCTACAATTTCATATTGGTTATGGTTAATATTTCCATGTGGCACTCCATAAGATGAACTCCACGTGTCTGAAAGGGTCACGAAAAGCCTGTGTAGGCAGGCACGGCCGTATGGCCTCAATTATGCAAGCTAGGTCTTGGCCAGTAAACAACAATCTGTCGCACAGCAGGTAGTGCCCTCCAGACACAGCCGACCATTAGGCAAATGCAAGGGCTCTCAGCCCCGAACTGCTTGCTCTATACAAACGCTAAGTGTTCCTTATCTACATACTGCTCTAACAATTGACAATGCTGGCTAAATCTCATCAATTCTGATGTTGACCTTTCGGCGGCTTTGTCTCCACTAAAAACCTTATTGTTCTCCTTGGGAGAGGGCTAGCCTCCAGGTACAATCTTCCCTATAAAAACCCCAAGTTTGAGCTCCTTGTCGGAACACTCGTGCCTTGCATCCCGTGCTGCTGCCGCTCTGTTCAGCAAGCCTCCCCTCAGCCTCCACATGCTGAGCTACTACGATCCCCAGCATCGAACTCTATTTCTGCTATCCCAGACTGCAGGAACAGGTGGAGTATCCCCCCAGAAAACCCTCTGAAAACCTCTATCAATTTTCCTCACTTTCTGCTTCTGTATTTCTTGGATGAGTGCGTGAGTGCGTGTGTCATTGTTTGTTTAATTAGGGAAAGTTTAATAAAATCTTTTAATTGAACAACTTGCCTAGTTCTTGTCGCAGCCTGACCCCGTAAACATAGGGTTAAAGATCTCGCTACGTTACCCTGCCTCTCGTATTGCTAGCTTGTGCTCCTTGCTAATTCCTCCAACTTAGTAATATTTGGAGTGCACTTAGGTGTCCTTCCTGGGACCTCCAGAAATCAGGGTAACAAAAGTCTAGTACCTAATAAAAAAATACTACAGAGGTTTGTCATTTTAAAAACAGTGATGGTTTGTTCTAATTTTTGTAGGGGTTTTTTTTTTTTTTGGTCAAAAATAAGTGCTCATATTACAACCTTTTCTTGTGGCCATGAGTTGCACATCAAATCAACTTTCTCACATTGAAATTGTTCCTCTGCATCACTTCAAAGGTCTTTTTTCATTCTTCTCTCCTTTATGCATGTGCATATCCAGGCAATGTACTGGGGCACTCTGGGATTTAAGATCTTTAAAAGCCTCCCTTATTCCCATTCTGTTCACCCCTCCCCATCTGCTCAGTAAAATAGTGTGGACTCCTTGACTTCCTTTACCTTCCTTTACCTTAATGGCAATTACAGTATTTCAGGTTGAACTCTCAATTTCTACACATCTTTACATTTTTCTAGTTCCTTGTATTTTAGTAACTGATTCCTAGATCATATGGAGATTCACCTAGTAAGGTTGCAAGTGAGGCCTTGCAACCAAAGACTGGGAACTTTTTTTTAAAGGGACTTCTGAAAATACAGAAGTTAATAGGCTCTGCTTGGATGAAAATTTGTTTTCATATTTTAGAATCATAGAATCATAGAAATGTAGAGTTGGAAGAGACCACACAGGCCATCCAGTCCAACCCCCTGCCATGCAGGAACACCCTCAAAGCAATCCCGACAGATGGCCATCAAGCCTCTGCTTAAAAACCTCCAAGGAAGGAGACTCCACTACACTCCGGGGCAGCATATTCCACTGCTGGACAGCCCTGACTGTCAGGAAGTTCTTCCTGAGGTTCAGGTGGAATCTTCTTTCCTGCAGCTTGAATCCATTGCTCCTTGTCCTGGTCTCTGGAGCAGCAGAAAACAAGCCCTCTCCTTCCTCTACGTGGCATCCCTTCAAATATTTAAACATGGCTATCATGTCCCCTCTTAACCTTCTCTTCTGGCAGACTAAACATACCCGGCTCTCTAAGTCTATCCTCATAGGGCATGGCTTCCAGGCCTCTCACCATTTTGGTCACCCTCCTCTGGACTTGCTCCAGCTTGTCAATATCCTTCTTGAATTGGGGTGCCCAGAACTGGACACAGTATTCAAGATGGGGTCTAACCAAAGCAGAGTAGAGTGGTACCAGTACCTCCCTGATCTAGACACCATATTCTTATTGATGCAGCCAAGAATTGCATTGACTTTCTTGGCTGCCGCATCACACTGCTGACTCATGTTCAGCTTGTGATCTATGAAGACTCCTAGATCCCTTTCACATGTACTGCTATCCAGCCACGTGTCCTCCATCCTATATTTCTGTATTCCATTTTTTCTACCTAAGTGTAGGACCTTACACTTCTCTCTGTTGAATTTCATTTTGTTCGCCTTGGCCCAGCTCTCCAATCTATCCAGGTCATTTTGAATTTTGATCCTGTCCTCTGGCATATTAGCAACCCCTCCCAATTTGGTATCATCTGCAAATTTGACAAGCATGCCCTCTATTCCTTCATCCAAGTCATTGATAAAAATGTTGAACAGCACTGGGCCCAGGACAGAACCCTGTGGCACCCCACTAGTCACTTCTCTCCAGGATGAAAAGCAGCCATTTGTGATCACCCTTTGGGTTCGGTCGGTCAACCAATTACAAATCCAACTAACAGTAGCCCTGTCCAGCCCACATTTTACCAGCTTCTTTGCAAGAATGTCATGGGGGACTTTGTCAAAGGCCTTACTGAAATCGAGATATGCTACATCCACAGCATTCCCTTCATCTATCAAGCTAGTAACTCTATCATAAAAAGAGATAAGATTAGTCTGGCATGACTTATTTTTGAGGTATCTATGTTGACTTCTCGTGATTACCGCGTTGCTTTCTAAATGATTAGAAACTGACTGCTTAATGATCTGCTCCAGGATCTTTCCGGGTACTGATGTCAGGCTGACCGGGTGATAATTATTTGGGTCCTCTTTTTTTCCCTTCTTGAAGATGGGGATAACATTTTCTCTCTTCCAGTCTGCTGGAACTTCTCCTGTCCTCCAAGATTTCTCAAAGATTATAGCAAGCAGTTCCGAAATGACCTCTGCCAGCTCTTTTAATATCCTAGGATGCAATTCATCTGGCCCTGGAGACTTGAATTCATCCAGTGTGGCCAGGTATTCCTGTACCACCTCTCTACCTATTATGTGCCTCATTTCCTCTGCTTCCTCCCCTGCACCCCAACCGCCAGGTTGAGTGCTTGTATCCTTCTGGGAAAAAACGGAGGCAAAGAAGGTGTTAAGTAGTTCTGCCTTTTCTCTTCCCCCTGTGAGTAATTTGCCATCTTCTCTGCGCAGCGAAGATGCGAAGATTTTAGACTATTTAACACAGCACTAGAATTCTCCCTCAGACATACACAAGAGTGAAGACATACGCAAGGATGTTATAAAACTTGTATATCTCATGGTATCACAAAATCATGTTTTTTCAGGTTATGCAGCAGTGTGCTTCAAGTTGATTGATAGGTCATGAAGTCTCTTAACACCTGTTGACAGTCCATGCCAATTTAGTAATTCCAACTTCCAACTTCTGGATTCCTCAGCTCTCTATGATTCTCACTGTCCAAAGTTAGGTAGAGATCGTGTTGAACTAAGATGGTGTTGGCAGCAGATCACTTTAGGCTGATATTAAGCTAAGGTCCATACTTGACAATTATTAACTGCCATCAAGTTGCCTTTGAATTGTGGTGAGCCTGTGAATAAGAGACTCCTCAGTCACCCTACAGGCCCTGCTCAGGTCTTGCAGACTCAAGGCTCTGACTTCCTTGATTAAGTCTCTGTCTGGAACATGGTCTTCCTTTTTTCCTACTGCCTTCTACCATACCAAGCATTATTGTCTTTTCTAATGAGTCATGTTTTCTCATGATGTGTCCAAAGTACAACAGTCTCAGTTTAGTCATCTTGGCTTGGGGGAGTTCAGGGTTGATTTGCTCTAGAATCCGTTTTTTTTTTTTTTTTTGGCCTTTTTAACAGTCCACAGTATCCATAGAATTCTTGTATAGCACCACATTTCAAATGAGTTTATTTCTTTTTCCTATCAGCTCTATGCACTGTCCAGCTTTGATAAACATACATAGGAACTGGAAGTACAATTGCATGAACAATCCTAACTTTAATATTCAGTGATACATCTTTACACTGTAGGACCTTGTCTAGTTCCTTCATAGCTGCCCTTCCAAGTCCTCGTCTTCTTCTGATTTCTTGATTGCAATCTTCTTTCTGATTATTGGGTTATCCAAGGTAGGAAAATCTTGAACTATTTCAGTGTCTCCATCGTCTGCTTTAAAGTTGTATAAATCATCTGTCATTGTTATTTTTGTTTTCTTAATGTTCAGCTGTAAACCTGTCTTTGCACTTTCTTTGACTTTCTTCAGTAATCATTCCAGGTCTTCACTATGCTTTGCTAGTAGTATACTATAGTCTGCATATCTTAAATTATTGATGTTCATTCTTTTAATTTTAAACTTTAATAATCCTGCTTTACATATGACAATAGACAGTATGTGACAATAAGGAATTCAAAAAAAAAGTTCATGCTGTGTTTTACTGTGTTAAGTGTTAGGAGTGCCTGATCATGCTATCCGTTTCATCCTTATCAGCAATATACACTTTATTTGAACCACAGGTGAATGAATATCCATATAAACTGGGCAAAGTTCTGCAGACTAGTTTTGTGTAAAGATCTGGAGACTCACTCTTTCTTTCTTTCTTTCTTTCTTTCTTTCTTTCTTTCTTTCTTTCTTTCTTTCTTTCTTTGGAGCAGTGCTTTTCCCGTCTACATCAACCACAGTCTTGCCTGATTTCTGTCCCACTCACTCACTCAGCTTGAGAGGGAGTAATGATACAATGCTGGCTAGTATGAGAGGGAAGATAAATGAGTGACAAACCCCAGCAAGCTTACAGAGGCTCTGTGAAGCTTAGAAGGGAGTAACTGGCGTTGCTGGCTGCTCTAGGCTTTGACCAGAAAGGTGAAAACTAAGATGCCTTTTTATTTAACCAACTCCTAGCTTCTGTTCTGGTACCCATCCCAGGAGAAAGGCAAGGTGTAAAAAGCAGAGTATAAAATAAACAAACATCCTAAACTCACTCCAATCCTCTACTCACATTAAGATTCTGATTTAATGGAAGCCTAAAAGAATACAAAAAGAAACCACATGAATTCCTGGGAAGTTCTTGGACAGCCTTTTCTAACTATTTAGACTAATCTCCTATCAATTACAGCCAGCATGGCAGTGAGGTTGCTGGTTACTATAATTCAACACATGCGAAGAGTATCAGATTAGGGAAATCAGTATCTTGGCTGTGATGGCTATGGATTCACTTCCAGTCTCCATCTGACACCCTGTTCTCCCAGAGAGGGCCAGTGGTTTTACAACAGGGATGAGTAACTGTTGTGTGGTGAAGTGACTGCACAGGTCCTTCAGGGAGATCATCAGAGATGTTTCTTGTCAAATGCTCCCAAACATTTCCCCAGCATTGTAGGGGCCAGGTTCACTACATTCTGGGCCGTTTCAGGCCAATGGAATCTTTTTCCAACTGAAAATGATCTAGAAGTCAATGTCTGAGTCTGTTTTTCTTGAAAAAAGACCCTGTGGATTGAAAATGAGCTAGAGGGCAAACAAAATGGCAAAATTGTTCTTCACAGCCCCAGAGGCATGTTCAGGGCATTTGGGGGTAAAACTTTGGGGCATAAGAGTAGCTATGATGGGGCACATGGAGCCAGTTCAGTCAGAAGAGTATTAGAGTTGGGAGCCTGGCTGGTGCATAAGGAGTTGTGCATTTTCCATGAGGATTCAGTTGTTCTAAGAATGGACTCTACTTTTGTACCTACTTTTGTCCCTTTCTACAGAGTCCAGGAGGTCACCCTTCCTTTGTTTTGCCCCCGTCCAGCCAAGATGTTAGAGGAATCCTAGCATGCTGCAGATGTTTGTCAAGTCCTCAAAATATATATTGAGCACATCCAGTCTTTCTGTGCACTGAATTGACTGTTCATATCCTTTCAAATTTCTTTGATGGGCAAAAAAGCCTCTCCATCCTTTTTGGCAAAAAGGATCAGAGTCTATATTACTTTGTGCTACGTGTCTGGGACATCACCATCTTAAGCAGTTGTTGCTAACTCCAAACCTAGCGCTGCTATTTCTGCTGCTTTATTCACTAATGGATTCCTGTTAGACACTTGTAGGGCAGCCACTTGGTCTTCTCCATCAGCCTTTATTTGTCACTGCTGTTTAGAAACCTTTGCCTCAACAGAGGCTTCTTTTGCAGGCAGATACTTCAGAGTGTAGTAGTCCGCTAATATATTTTTCTGATCATTGGTGGGTTCATCTCACACATTGGGACACTGATGGGTTTATCCCATCCATCAGACAGGGAGCTTTGGTATGTCCTACTACAGAAGATTCTCCTCTACCACTGGAAAAAGAACATTTGACTTACCTGTGAGATGTTTGTTTTCAACAGTGGAAGGGGCAACATTGTCCCCACACAGAACTGAGGAGTCTTCTTGGTGATGGCATGGCTAGAGAGAGAGGTCATATTCTATCAATTTCCCCTCTTCCTTTGATCTACTGATGCTTTATGTTCTTTTATGTAAGTTACCTGTGCTTCCAATATGTATTATCCAAACTGGCAAAAGAAGCAGAACACTGGGGAGCATCCAACAGAATCCAGAGAAGAAACTGGAGACACAGTTTCTTCTGTGCATTTTTATTTGTAAAAAGAAGCCAGATATATTTTGGCCTGTGTATACGCCAAAGGCTTTCCTCGGTGGCTGTATAAAATAATAAAAGGGCAATACATAAATACATGATGTCCTGTTATCTAAAATCATAATTACATTTGTACATTGCCTATGGCCTGTACATACCTGTTTAGATTCAAGAAATTTCTGGACATGAACCCTCAAACTGTTTCTTGGACAAGTGAAAACACATGAGTAATGTCGGAAGGTTTTTTTAAAAAATGGTAAGTACATGGTAGAGGAGAAAAAGTAACATTCAAGGACACATGGGTGTATTTGGGCTAAGGGGAAAGGAACTGTCAGAAAACTCTGGAAAATTTCACAGGAGTAGGAAGAAGTCTAGATCTTCATCTAGGCCTCAAGGGACCAAAGATTTTAAATTCCAAATTTACAATTTTACAAATTTATAAATTTTAAAATCCACTCCACCTCCTTTTATAAAACAAAATATTTTCATCCATAGTGTTTACCATTGTTATTGCCCAAAATCTGAAATCTGTTGCAGAATGATGGTATTCTAAGAAATGTCTCGCTGTTTTGTTATTTTTTATATTATAAATATGTTTCTTAAGAGATCCAGTAGTTTTCCCCACATAAATTTTTTGACACATGCTGTGTATAGCATTAAAAAATCCAGCTATTGCAGGTAGTAAAGTGGTCGTGTGAAATATGTCTTTATTGGTTAGTGTGGTCATCTTGGAAGTATACCTGCAACAGATACAGTGGCTACAGGGAGGGTGTCCTGAGGTTCGAGTTGCACCCATCAGAGAGTTTTGTGGTGTAAACCATGATGTTGTCCACACAGCTCTTGCTATGTTCTATAATCAAATCATCTTTCAAGAAGAAGTGGCTGGGCTGTGAGCAACTCCTGACCCCTGGTTGCATGTAATACCTCCTGTCTTCTGAGCCTTTGCTTCCCCAGGAAAACTTTCCCCTCACTCAGAAGAGGCTTTGGAAAGGGCAGGTTCTATTGTTGGATCCATCCATTCTGAAGTCTCTCCACTCTTGGTTGTGAAAAATGAATGCAGTATGATCTGTGTAAAAGAAAATGGGCGAGAAGGGAAAAGGGGATACTGATCTTAAAATCCTCACCAACCTCCACTGTTTATTCTTTTCATGGTAGAGAAGAAGGCAGAAACAGTATTAGAATGGTAATGATCCTGAAACAGAGAATGGAAGAGACAGTGGTGGTCTTTGAGAGAGAAAGGGTATTCTTCGTGGTCTCTCTGCCTCACACAATGGGAATCTTCATGCATGCGCAGTAGCTTTCGGAAAGTTCCAGAGCTGAGCAGGTTGGCGGGAACCCCTCCCTCATCTGGTACTGAGCATGCTCAGTACTGACAAGCTAACGGTCTCTCCTCAGTTTCTTTTTGTCTGCTCGGAAGGCTTCCTCGCTGAGCAGTTTGCCTTGCTTCATTCTTCGACTATCTTTATGTTTTTTCCAACAAAAAGACTGTAAGAACTCTTCCCCCTTTCTATGTCGTTGTTGTTTAAGTTGTGTGTGTCTTGCGGTCACAAGGTCTCCTTATCTGACAGCCACTCCGAGTGTCTGTTCTGCCTCGGAGAGGCGCATAACGTTCCGGCGTGTTCTATCTGTAAAGACTTCACCTCTCAAACCCTGAAAAACAGCCTTGCGGTTGAAGTCTTATTGTTAGGAGCAAACCCTTCAGATAAAAGAGCAGGCGGCTTCAAATACCACCCTTTTCACCTCCTCCATGGCTCAGTGTTCTCCTTGGGGCCTCTCGACTTCGAAGCCTTCATTAACACCCTCTTCAATGATGCCGATTTTGTCACCAGTATCAACCTAATCGGTACCGACTGCTTTGGTACCAATACCGATATCGTCCTCAACAGCTTTGCCTCCAATCTCCTTGTTACCGAGGATTCCGAAGCTCTCCAGGATGCCGATTATCACCTCCTCCTCTGGAGAAGCTTCTTCTAGCTCACAACTGGCTTCCATTCAGCCTCGCAAGGTTCCCACTGTGGCTCAGCATAAGCGAGCTTCGTCCCACCTTGCTGAGTCCTCCATTAAGAAGGAGAAGGAGAAGTGCCACTCTCCTTCTCCTGTAGGCCATCAGCCGGCTCCTTTACTGACGCCCCCTCCGACTCAGCCTTCAATGGCTACTGTGGAGGAGGACGCTCCTGACCCTTCGCTGGAGCATGACAATGTCCAATGGCTGTCGACTTGACTTTGGACTCGGAGCGTTGACCCTCACCGCCTGTGTCTCCACTGGTCACATCGGCCCAGACCGGAGAAACGGGTATACAAACCCCACTCCCTCCGACTCTCATTCCTGCCAGCTCCGAGTTGGACTGTCCATCCTATCTGGATGCTCCTTGGGCTCCTTCCCATGATCGCCCTTGATCTAGCATGGCGCGCTTTCCAGGACATGGCGATAGAGGTAGATCCCCGCATCATTGGGATTACGGTTACCGTGGAATCCGTGACCTTAATGGGTGAGGCTCGGCTCACCTTTCTCTTCAGCCTCTTACATTGCTCAATACGGCCACGAGCACCTCTGGAGAGAACAACCTGGCTCCTATTATTCTTACTCACCGGCCTATTGTGATCAATACCATCCCGACATTCGTCGTTGGTCTCCCTACCATCTGCAGCATTCCCGCTCTCCGTCGCGCTCTTCAGTGTCTCACTACCAACGCCCCTCCCAATACTGACTCTCAAGGACCCATTTGGTCCCGTTCTCCATATTACCGGTGCTCTCCAGCCCATTACCAGTGCTCTCCAGCCCACCACCGGTCCCATGACTGGTCGCCTCATCGAAGGCTGATATCACCACCTCCTCAGGTGACGGCACCTCCTCAGGTGACGGCAACGGTGTCTCAGCCTCTGCCAGATACCCACACTGCGTCTACACTATCAACATCTCTAACGGCTTTGGTACCGACTCAATCCATCGTTGCTCCGATCCTGGCCATTCTTCTGATGTCCTCGGCACCAGTGTTGGTAACAGCATTGATACCGTCTCCAGTACCAGCTATGATACTGGCCTGATCTCTGCTACTGCTCCGCTGGCTATTCCCTTCGTGCAGGTACCGGATCGACCCCGATCACGTCAGTCTCCATCTCAGTTCTCTACTTCTGCTCTCTCATCTGCCAGATGACCATAGGAGTAGTGCCATCCAGTTCTACAGTGAGTTGGTGGCTCTCTTTAACCAGCAGATCCTGTCCTCTCGGCATGCTGTCATGGGTGCAGCACGGGTGATGGTGGGGGCCGTCGCCCTTCACCGTTTTGCGTGGCTTCGCTCCACTGGGCTTGCAGAGGACAGCAGGAAGAGGATTGAGGACCTGCCCTTTCATGACCAAAGGCTCTTCCCTGTGACCACAGATGATGCCATGGACCACCTAGTGAAGGCTCACTTCACAGCTAAGAAGATGGGTCTCCATCCCACTCCTCAGACCATCTTCGTCATGCTCCTCATGGAGACACTCTGCCTGTTCTTATAGTTTCTTTACATCTTTCCTCCGTTTCCACTCCTGGGCCGAGTGGTAGCCAAGCTCCTGTCAGACAAGGCAAATGCCATCCTTGTGGCCCCATACTGACTGAGCCAGCACTGGTTCAGTCCCTGTCAGGACCCTGGTACTCCAGGACTCAAGCTCTGAGTCTGAACCAGAGGACTTCAAAGCCGTGGAGCCTGCTGCACCAGCAGAGCCCACCCCAGAGGCTGCCATGGAGCATGCTGCACAGCCCACCCCAGAGGCTGCCCTGGACACAGAGTCCTTGGCTCCAGTGGCCCCAGCAATGGAGCCAGGGGCTGCCTTAGACCCAGAAATTCAAGAGCAGGTGCCTACTTACCAGCAGCATCGAGAGCAAAAGAGTGCTCTCAGAAGGTGAGAGCGTTTAAGTAGGAAACACCAAGCAATCAAGCTCCAGCTGAGGTAGCACCTGGGTGAGGGCCTGCTTAATAAAAGCACTCACTCAGCCTTGGGTCTTTGTTGGCTCACAACTGTCCATTTTGGGTGTGCCTGCTGGGCTTCTGGGGCCCTTGCCTTGCTTCTTGGAACGCTGCCTGACCGGCTGAGGAACAAGCTCCGTGGTACGTGGACTCTGTTTGCTGTTTTGCCTGGCTGTGCCGTAACAGCCAGGCAAATCCTTGCTGCAAAAGTCTCTTTAATTTACTGCTGCCTTACCTACTTACTGCTGAAGTAAAGCCCTTGATTTATTGCCTGTCTGCCTTATCTATGAAAAGACCTATTAGCCGGCTCTTGACTGCCTGCCACGCCTTGGCGCTGACAGTCCCCTCCTCACCGCCACTCGGGGCCTCAAGATGCAACTACATTGCACACTCCCCTCGCCGTGCGTCTGTTCAGACTCCTCTTGCAGCTTCATCCTGACGCTCCTTCAGACGGCACCAACCGTCCTCCAAGAAGTCCTCCTCTACAACTAAGTCCCGCTTTTGACTTCCCTTGCAGGTCGCCACCTCTACCGTTGTTCCATCTGACCGTCCATCTTTCCAGAACCCCTGGTCTAGCTCACCACTTCAACATCTGGCGCAATATCCCTTTGGACTCCTGGATTCTTTCCATCGTCCGTCTTGGTTACACCATCAAATTTCAAAGTATTCCACCTCTAGATGTTTTCTACTCCACCTCCGCCAGTCCAGCCCTCCTCGAGGAGATCGAGTCCCTCCTCCTCAAAGGGGCCATAGAGCAAGTGCCGCCCTCGACCAGTTCCACTGGCTTCTTCTCCTGGTACTTCACAATGCCCAGGTCAGACGGCATCCTCTGACCTATCCTGGACTTCAGGGGGGTGAATTCCTACATCCTTCCCCGGAAATTCAAGATAGTTACTCTCTCTTCCATCCTGCCTTTCCTGCGGCATTGGGACTGGTTTGCCTCCATCCACCTACAAAATGCCTACTTCCATATCGCAGTTCAGCCCCAACACAGGAGGTACCTCCGGTTTGCAATTGATGGCATCTGCTACCAATACAAGATCCTGCCGTTCGGCCTGTCCACCGCTGCCAGGGTCTTCACCAAATGCCTAGCCCCTATGGTATCCTACCTCCGCATGAAACATGTTATGGTTTTTCCCTATCTGGACGGCTGGTTACTGGTGGCACCCTGCAAACAAAAATTGTATGAGGACATTCACCTTGCCCTCTTCCTCCTCTCAGATCTCGGCCTCAGGGTGAACCCCAAGAAGTCCCACTTGGAGCCTTCACATACCCTGGACTTCATCGGAGCCACCCTGGACTCTGCTTCCACCAGGGCTTTCCTGCTGGCGAAGCATGCTTGGATGCTGTGCTAAGCCACCGTCACTGTCCTGCACAGCCTGTCCATTTCTACCCGAAGGATTCAACAGCTCTTGGGCTACATGGCAGCCATGACGGCTGTCACCTATTTGTCCCGCCTCTGTGCTCGCCCTCTACAGCATTGGTTTCTCCGGGCCTTTGACCCTCTTGTCAACGACCAACATTGCCTTCTGCGGGTTCCCCGCCCAGACAGAGATTCCCTCCACTGGTGGTTGTCTCCGCACCACCTACTATCGAGAATGCCATTTGTCGAACCCCACCTGATACTCACTATCATGACCGATGCCTCTCTGCTCGACTGGGGAGTCCACTGTGGCCGTTTTGCCACGCAGGGACATTGGGCAGGCCTGGAGATGCGTCTTCATATCAATGCGTTGGAGCTCCTAGCTATCCTGAAAGCCCTGCAGGCCTTCCGGAACCTGATTGTGGGACAGACAGTCCAGATCCTGTCAGACAATACGACACCTGTCTGTTACGTGAACAGGCAAGGAGGCATCCACTCCTCCACTCTACTCCACCTGGTTCTACACCTCTGGGACTTGTGTGTCCTGCTGCGTGTGCACCCTGTGGTGGTTCACCTAGTGAGACAGGACAATATGACGGTGGACACGCTGAGCAGGAACATGGTGTGTCACCATGAATGGTCCCTCTCAGATGCCGCTTTCCAGCAGATAGTGTCCTGTTGGGGCACTCTGTCCGTCGATCTCTTTACAAGCGATCAGAACAAGAAGTATCCCTGTTATTGCTCGAGAGCTGGCCTGGGCCCCAGCTGTCTCAGCGACGCATTCCAATTCCCTTGGGATAGGAATTTTCTTTACATCTTTCCTCTGTTTCCACTCCTGGGCCGAGTGGTAGCCAGAGCTCCTGTCGGACAAGGCAAATGCCATCCTCATAGCCCCATACTGGCTGAGACAGCACTGGTTCAGTCCCCTCCTCACCACCACTCGGGGCCTCAAGATGCAACTACATTGCACACTAGACCTCCTCTCGCATTCAGATGGTTGTGTGCCTCATCCGGACCTTCCTCTCCTGCGTCTCCACGCTTGGAGGATAACCTTCTAGACTCTCCTGCCATCCAAACTGTCCTCACGGCCGCCAGGAAGGAGTCACTTGTAGATCGTACGAGTACAAGTGACAGAAATTCGTGGCTTTCACAGATACCAGAAGTGAGGCATCCTCTCCGGCTTCGTTGTTAACAGTGCTGCATTTCCTATTGCAATTGAGGGCCTCGCCTTCTCCTCTCTGAAGGTCTACCTCTCGGCCATCATAGCCTACCAGCTGCGGAAGGTACTCCTTCTGCAGCCCTCTTTGGAAGGCTACCGTCAAGCAATTCCTTAAAGGGCTTCAACACCTCTACCTTCCTGTCTCCCCGCCACTCCCGCCTTGGTCGTTGTAGCTTGTTCTCTCTCAGCTTATGCTCCATCCTTTCAAACCAATGGCCACATCTGATGACCGTCTCCTTACCATAAAGATGGCCTTTCTGGTTGCTGTCACTTTGGCCAGGCAGGCAAGAGAATTGACCGTGCTACAGTCCGACGAACTCTTCCTGGTGTTCCATCAAGACAAAGTGGTTTTGCGTCCAGATCTGTCCTTCCTTCCCAAGGTCGTCTGTGTCTTCCATCTGAATCAAGACGTCATCTTACCTTCCTTCTATCCTGATCCGGCTTCTCTCGAGCACTCACTCCATTCACTCGATGTGCGTCGGGCTCGGACCTCGACCTTCCAAAACACTCCACACCTTTCGTCTGTTATGGTGGCCACTGGAAGGGTCACAAGGTGTCCACTCAGCAGTTCTCCAAGTGGGTTGTCCAGACAATTCACCTAGCCTACAAACTTGCGGGACAACCCCCGCCAGCCCCTCCACTCCGCGCCCACTCCACGAGGGCCATGGCTTCGTCAGCAGCTCTTCTCCGTGGAGTTGATATGCCGGAGCTTTGTCATGTGGCTATCTGATCGCAGCCCTCGACCTTTGTCCGCCACTACCGCCTTGAGTGCCGTGCCCGGTGTGACGCTGTCTTTGGCCGTGCGGTGCTGCTGACCCGCCATCCAGCAGTAAGCTACTAAATTCCCATTGTGTGAAGCACAGAGACCACGAAGAAGAAGAACAGCTTGCTTACCTGTAACTGTGGCTCTTCGAGTGGTCATCTGTGCCCTCACACACATCCGCCCAGCCTCCCCTCTTTCAGGTCCTTGCCTCAGCAGACTTCAAAACTGAGGAGAGACCGTTAGCTTGATGGCACTGAGCATGCTCAGTACTGGATGGGGGAGGGGTTCCCGCCAAGCTGCTCAGCTCTGGAACTTTCCAAAAAGTTACTGCACATGCGCAAAGATTCCCATTGTGTGAGGGCACAGATGACCACTCGAAGAACCACAGTTACAGGTAAGCAACCTGTTCTTCCTTTGTCTGTGCCTTTGCTCCATGCAACACCAGCTTTGGCACCAGTCACTGCCAGAATTCACCTGCTCCCTATGGTTCAGAGGGAACGTGGCTCTTCAGGGTGGGGGCTGCCCATTTCTCTCTTTAAAACTCCAGGAAAGAAAGGCAGGAATACATGCGTGTGCACCCATGCCAACCTCAGGATGACAGCCCTGTAATGTTCATATAAAAATTAAACATGTTTTCCCTGAGTTTTGCCATTTTTCACTCTCTACCACATTTTCCTATAAACTCTGCCACCAGTTCTGAAACATTCCTACATTTTGTAGGCAACATGTTGGTCTCTGCTTTTGTTTCCATTTTTTAAATGCAGTTGGTTCTCTTCATTGGAAAATCCTGAGGAAATTAAACTCCATGAGTCAGTACTTTATTTTTCCCAAGGCCCCAGAAATTGGTGTACTAAAAATAGGAATTGTGGGACTGGTTTCTCTCTCCACCCTTCCTGAGGGTACTGTTATTTTTCTACTTTTTTGGTTACATCAAGATGTATACCAGATTCTGATTTAAATACATCTTGCCTGATGCTGGTCTGTGAGCCAGCTGGTAGTACTAAAAGCATGTGGTATAATACATACAGCCTTTGGAAAGCCAGAAAATCTTTGTCATTTCTTTATGTGCTTAAATTATCCTACTGACTAATAAAGATCTGTCACACAAAAAAGAGACCACAGTTTCCACTTTGCAGCTCCACACATTTCTGCTTCAGTCACTATCCTTAACAGCAACTGAATCTAATACACGTGTTATTTACTTCTTTAGCCTGGTAGTCTATATATTTTCAGAACTTGGCTGCTTGGCTACCAGTTCAGCTGCCCTACTGTGCAACATTGTAGAGTAGGAGCATTGCAGTGTGATGGGTTTTTTGAGGGGGTGAATATTTTTTTTTATTTATTCATTTATTTTGTCTTTAACAACCTAGAGATGCTTCCAGATCCTTTTATTGTGCTGTTGCTCTGCCTCATATGCTGAAATTGCAGGAAAAGAAGAAAGGCTCCAAATGTCATTGTTTTTCATTTGTTTTTCCACTGCTCTTCTTGTAACTTTTCTTTCCTCAGGGAATTTGTTTAAGGAAAGAAAGATGGAACAGTTGGTTGCCAGTGTTAGTAGCCATCTGTTAGGAGGTATATGGGACTTGAAATAAAAGGTCCAGGCTAGCCATTTGCCTTTGGGAAACAGATTGTCATGGCTGGAAGAGAAAATGGATTTCCCAGCATGGGGCCAAGACAGTGCTGCCAAGAACACTCAGGCTCCCAGATACTAGATGGGACCTACATTCAGGCATGCTGTAGAAGGAAACATTTTTGGGGGAAACAGAAAGAGGTGGTGACAAGAACAAACTTGACTCTGTAGAAAGTAGCTGTAGGAAATGCTGGGAAAAGATTTAATGAGATAAACATGGAAGAGATAACTAGGTCATAGGCTAATCCTCTAGCTCATGTTACACATGATGAGTGCTATTATAACATATAGTAAAGCAGTGCTACTTAAAGTGGTGGCCCATGCATTGGTTCCAGTTCATGAGCTATTCGGCTGCTGGTCTGAAGAGAATTTCCAAGAGAGAAAAAACTTGTCATCAATAATCACAAATATGATGTTGGGGGAAAAGTCCTACTGGTTCCCTACATAAGGTAATTTCAGAAGCACTGTTGTTGGGGATAGACACATGGGACTACCCATTGTTATAGTTCCTTTTGAAAGACTGTACAAGTTGCTTTTGGACAGAGAAATGTGATATTGTTGATCTCAAATTCAGCAATGTGAAAAATCCAAGGCTAATGACTGGAGTAATTATATGGCTCTGATGCAAAAATATTTTGCTTTGTTTTTAAATTGAAGAATGAGAAAAATGTAAGGCATAATCTGTTGTTGTTTAAAGATGCTATGCAGATCAGTGTAACCAAATCCAGCTTGTGCTCAAATTGTAATATCTAAATGCAAGCCCAAGGCATGTGGTTGAAAAAGCTGGATATACTTCCTTTGCCAGAGGCAATGCTTTTGTACAGTGGCTGGCCTAAATTGTCCCTTTGCCTTTTTATTAAGTTATAAGGAGACAAAAAATTTTAACAGACAAGTTTAACTTTCCCTTTTTGGAAAGCAGAAGGGCAGCCTAGATTTCCAGAGGTATATTTTTCACTATAGTAACAAATATCCACTTCATTTGATGATTCAGAAATGGCATACAGGATGCAGATATATTACTTACTTTGATCTTTTACAACACTGTGTTACTGGGTTTTACAGGAGGTTGCATCACATTGACGTTATTTATGCCTAGGATACTCTCTTCTGTCTTTTCAGTATCAGATAATACGTAAAACAGCCTGATCAAATTTCCATTGGACTGTGCTTTAGGCAGAAGGCTTGGAGCTAGGAGAATCGTTTCTCATTTGTCCTCTAATATTGCCCAATTTGTGTAGGCAGTGAAAGAACAGCTTTGACGTACATCCATGTTTTCTTTTAAAAAATGGGTGTGTGATTCAGATGCATCATTTTTTAATCTGTGCAACCCATGTCTGAAAAGTTTCATCACTATCAACATCTTTGTCAATTGTTGGTTCCTTGAAACTGCTCCAAACAGAAGGATTGAAATGGCCAAGGAGCCTTGCTTTATTTTAAGACTTTTCTTAAAGTTAAGGCACTTCATTTATTAGATATGGAACAAATATCTGAAGAATACTGAATGCTTTGATAGGACAATATTCTTGGCAAATAAGAAAGCAGAAACCATTATGTGGTTCATTTTGTTTTTAATTGCAACACTGCAATTAAATTAATAGCAACTTCAGGTTCTTACACACCCATTTCAAATAATGGCAGACATGTTTCCCAACCATCTGGCAGATTTTCAAAATGCCAGTGTCATATGACACTTAAGGGATAGTGTCAGTGCCAGGAGATCTGGGTAGAAATCTAGAGTTTGGTGTGACAACTTCTGTTCATTCACCAGTGTTCGGCATCTCAGTTAACAATAACATATGGGAATAGTCAACATTGAGAAATTCCAAAAGAAGGTTAAAAAATATAGAAGAGAAAGAGTAAAGAAATAGAAATGAGCAACATTTGCCTTCATGCTGTGCTGACTGTAGAACGGTGGATTCAGGTGCTTCCCTCTTCACATAGCTATATCTTGTATACCATATAAATAAAAAGAAATTGTATCAGTACGGGATGTACTGAAAACATTTTTTTGTTGGAAATGTTTTTTGCTGAAAAAAGAATGGGGGAAGCCAGAAGGAAACCATTAAGAAATATTGGAACTAGAACTCAAGTTTGTCACAGGCCATTCATAACAGGCTATTTGAAACTCCCATGTCTCAGCTGTCACTTGGGAAAATATCTCTGAATCTTGACCCCAATTGTGGATGACAGACATTACTATAATTTGATCCGGTGACCTGGGAGAATAGAGAGCTAGCATTGTGCAGTGTTGAGTGTTGGACTAGAATCTGGAGACCAAGGTTCAAATCCCCACTTGGCCATGGAAACCCACTGAGTGACTTGGGCAAGTCGCACTCGTGCAGCTTGGATGAAAGCAAAGGCAAATCCCCTCTGAACAAATCTTGCCAAGAAAACCTTGTGATAGAGTTGCCTTAGGGTAGTCATAAGTTGGAAACATCTTAAAGGCATGCAACAACAACAACAAAACATGCAAGAAGGGGTTTGAGAATAATAAGGAATGTGAGAGTAATGTAAGTACAGTAGGTCCTCCACATTCATGGGAGATAGGGAAACAGGAACCCTGTGAAAGTAAAAAAAAATGCAAATAAGCCTGGGCAGCTGTGCAGGAGAGCATGAGGGAAGATCTTCCCCCTTTACGCTCTTGCCTCCTCCGCCCCTCCCCCACGGAGCACAAGTGGGGAAAGATCTTCCCTCGCTTGCTTTTTCACTGCCCCCACCTACACGATTGCATGGAGAGCATAGGCAGGGAAGGATCTTTCCCCCTTTGCTCTCTCCCCGTCCCCACCCACCCAATCAGGATCACATGGGTGGGGGCATCTGCATTCACTGCACCTTCACTCTCCCATCTGCCACTGCAGTGATCACACCAGGGGCGTCAGGCCGGAGAGTGCACCCTCCACCGGCCAGGGAATGGATGAGGGAGCTGGCAATAATGAATAATCAAATCCATGAGAGTCAACCCCGTGGATGTGGAGAGAGAATTGTACTTATATTCAGGTATACCTCAGCTAATGAAGTAGGTGTGTTCCTGGATGTTACTTCTGTAACAGAAACTTTGGTACGAGAAGCTGACATAATATAGAAAAAATAAGGATAAATTCTTACACCACAAAAAAAAGAAGAGCAGTTTAACCTTTTAAGAAAAGTTTTTATTCAAAGCTATCATTTTTTTATTTAATATCCCATTTTTCTCCCAAATGGGATTCAAAGCAGCTATGCATATGTACAATGAAACAATCAGGTTAGGTAACCCTAACATAAGTAAACAAAAACATTTTTGACCTTCTGTTGAAACCTACTTCCAAGATCCATCCTGGGGTGATTTTTTTTTTCTTTCAACAACATCCACTTTTCTTACATTTTCTATTTTGGTGGCCAGACTTACAGACCTGTCTTTGTTCAACATGACAGGGTAGCTGATGAGACAGGCTACTCTCCTTTCCCCTTTTCTTTCTGTTTTGCTCTTTACCCATGTTCAGTAAGTGATTCTAGAAGTAGTACTGTCC
Source organism: Ctenosaura bakeri (assembly GCA_948474755.1). Taxonomy (NCBI): domain Eukaryota; kingdom Metazoa; phylum Chordata; class Lepidosauria; order Squamata; family Iguanidae; genus Ctenosaura; species Ctenosaura bakeri. The sequence goes on from CAOLHI010004286.1 coordinate 104,148, forward strand.
CTGTCATCTGCCAAGAATTACGTTTTTAACTGCAAGGAAATTTACAGTACAATTACTTTTGCTCCCTCCCAAGAATTAGTATTGTAGAAGTACAAATCTCATCCACTTCAAATTCAGATGCACTATGTCTTACAACAGTGGTTCTTAACCTGGGGTCTGTGGACCCCAGGGGTTCATGAAGCCCTCACAGGGGATCCACGAAGCTCTTTTGCTGGACACCAACAGCAGCAGCAGCAATAATAGGAACATGGGGGGGGGGTGTGCAGCTGCTGAAACTGTTCTCTCCTTTGAAAAGGCAATAAATCTTGCCAAGAAAACTCCCATTATAGGTTCACCTTAGAGTCACCATAAGTCAGTTTTCAAAGGGAAGAGACATAGTGGCTAGAAAGAACCTCTGTTAGTGGCACTTTGTTGTTATGTGCATTCAAGTCACTTCTGACCTGTGGCAATCCTAAGGTGAACTTTTCAGAGAGTTTTCTTGGCAAGATTTGTTCAGAGGGGCTTTGCCTTTGCACTTACCTGAGGCTGAGAGATTGTGAATTGCCCAAGGTCACCCAGTGGTTATGCAGGGATTTGAATCGTAGCTTCCAGAAGCCTTTGATAAATAAATAAACATTTGAATACTTAAATATATATTTAAATATTTAAATATAAATATTTGAATCTAAATTTAAATATTTAACTCTTAAGTCTTTCGGTTCCCAGGCAACAAATTATGTTTACACGGGTCCCTAGTAGTGAAAAGATTAAGAACCACTGCTGTGCCTAGTCAGAAGTCTCCAGTCATAGGGCTCCACCCAGTCATCTTATGACGGACACCTAAACTTCAAGGAATATTGAAGGTTCTTAGTTCACTGAAGGTTCTTAGTCCACTGATAAAAGAGCAGATTCAACTTGGCTGATAAAAGAGCTAGTTAGTTAGTGCCTTACTGTATAGATCATAGCAGTAAGTAGTATATGCCTCTTTGAGAAGGGGTATTATTCTGGCCTTCCAAATAAAATTACCATTCAAGCGCCTGAAAAAGATAAAATCTTAACCTGACCCAGTTTGATCATTTTTTAAAAGTATATGGGAATGGCAGTATTTGAGCATGCGATAGCATCTAGGTATTTTGGATAAAACTGATTATTTGGATCCTTTTCGAAGGGAGGTTTTAGGCCTTATTTTGGCACATAAACTATTTATGGTGCCTGTGGTGAATGGCCATCACCAGTAGATGGTTTGGGGAAGTGTGATACTGTTGATTCTCCATATGGCTTTTGACAAAGTTCAGTTTATGCAAAATGTGGCAGTTGGATTATTATCTGGTTCTGAGACATTTTAATCATATCATCCCACAATTTCACACCTGCACTAGCTGTCTAAATGCCAGCCCAATTTAAAGTCCTGCCCTTGATCTTGAAAATCCTCAAATGGTTCAGGGCTACATTAGGTTAAGGGTGCCTAAACCCATATGAATTTGCACAGTGCTTAAAAAAAATGAGCAGAGCACTTATCTCTTACTCTTTCACGAAAGCGGGGAGATAGGCACAGCAAAAAAAAAAAAAAAGAGCTTCAGTGTAGCAGCAAGAAGACTTCTCTGCCAGTAGAAAGACCCTTGTTTGCGTGTTTTTTTTTCTTTTTTCAGCAAGCTGTCAGAATTCAATATCTGAGTTTTTTACGCTAACACCAATATAGGGGAGACTACATGTGTCAGGACATGAGTTCAACTCTTGCTGCATCTATTGGTTCTTCCCCTGAAAATGTGCCTGTATTTGGTTTATAGAGGAAACAGAGAATTTCATATTTGTCCTTTAAACCGGAGCTTGGAATGAAATCTGTTTGCAAAGAAAGCAAGACAAAATAGAAATGAGTGGTTAATTTCCACCCTGCTACAGGTGATTTGACATTTGACTGGTGTTTTCCAACCACATGCATTCTACAGGGTTCATCCAAGGTTGTAACCCAAGTTCTGTAGGAACAGATCTGGCTGTTGGCATCTCTCTGCTTTCTTTGCTTTCATCTGAAGCCTATTTGGCCTAGACTTGTGATACCTAGGAACTACGTATGCACAGGCAAATTCACCGTAATAGTTTCTTTTAAACATGTAGATCCTTACTATTTGAGCTGGACCAACTGACAAGGTAAATTGCGAGACACAACCCAGAGATATAATTAAATTAATTTGTCCCATGTCATTGATATTCAGCAGATGGGTCACAGTGACAAATCGCATTGCACTAATAGCAGTGCACCACAACAAAGAAAAAGAAAGATAGAGAAGAATACAGGACTTCACAAACTTGGGCTGGCCTTGCGTGAGTGTGCACACATGCCTTCAAGTTAACTGTTGATTTATGCTGACCCCATGAATTTCATAGACTTTCTTTAGGCAAGAAATACTCAGAAGTGAGTTGCCATTATCTTTCTTTGCAGTGTAGCCAACAGCAGCTGGTATTCCTGGTCTCCCATCCAAGTACTGACTGTGCTTAGCATCCAAGATCAGGCAGGGTCTGGTGCTTTCAGGCTGTTTAGACTGGCCTTAATAGCCAGGAAGAATGTTGCTAACAATGATGTCTTTCCCACAACTCAGGCATGAGCTTCTTGATGTCTTCAAAATCTTCTACTAATCCCGTACAATCCAATTCCAAACTAGTGGATGGCATTACATTGTGTGATAAAAAATTCCATGAAATAATTTGCCTTATTAAGAACAATGCTTTGTTTTGATGCATCATGAATTTACTGCCAGTTAATTTCATCCCTTCTAGCTCATAATAATAAAACTGGGAAGGGAAGGGTTCTTCCCGTAAAAAACCCTCTGCACTCACTTTGCCTATACCATACAAGGTGTTCCAAACTTCTGTCACAGTTTTCACTTAGTTATCTTCTTTTCCAAACTAAGGACTATGGCCTTTCTTTATAAGGTAGTTGATACAAGCCCCTAATCAGTTTTGTTTTTCTTTTGCTGCATTTTTTCTAGCTTTACAGTACCCTTTTTATAAAATGAATTCAGTAAATTCTAAGTGTGGCCATACTATCTGAATTCAGTAAATACTAAATGTGGCCATACCAATACTCTCTGTTTTATTCTTGGCCTCCTAATTATCACTGTCATAGAATGTTTCTTTATCCATGGTCCAAATGAGTCTTTTTCAACATTGCTTTGGTATTTTCAGTGATTGCTTTACCACTTTCCCACGATCTCTTTCCTGGTCATCACCACTAATTCATAGGCCATTTCCACACTAGATTGCTATAGTGTTATTATTCCATTTTCCATAGGATGTTGAAAGTGGAATAATAGCTCTATAACAGTCTAGTACAGACATGGCTTACCAACATGGTTACTAACCATATTAAATGTGTTTCTTAAGTTAACAGAAACATGACATGAAATTTGCTCCATTTTTTTTCTCTCTTATAGTGGAATCTAGTATGCGATGATGACTGGAAAGTCCCCTTGACTACATCTTTGTTCTTTGTGGGAGTGCTGCTTGGATCCTTTGTGTCGGGACAACTCTCAGACAGGTAAAGTACATGCAGCTAGTTTGTTCTTCTGGAGTTTTGTTTTTATTTCTTATAATGCAGCTTGAAGCAAGACAGTGTTTGCTATGAGAGACAATTCCAGCTATGATAATCTAAACCAGCCCCAGGGATGTTCACTCAACAATGTGGTAGCAGAATTGAAACAATCTGCCAAGCTTGAATGGATTTTCCCCTTATTTTGGAGTCATGTGTCATAGCACACAGTTTTTGAAAACTGCATACAGATTTTTCTGGCTACTGTATCCTGTACTTACCTATATACTCTAAATGTAGGCGTGGATGTGAAATATATATATTTGGGGAGAGTAAGGGAATGAAAGAGAGCCAGCATGGTGTAGTGGTTAGAGCATAGGATTATGACCATGGAGATCAGGCTTTGATATCCTGTTCAGCCATCGAAGCCCACAGAGTGATCTTGGGCACATCACATACTCTCAACCCCAGAAAGCCCTATATAGGTTAGTCTTCGTGGTGCCATAAGTTGGAAACGACACGAAGGCACACACTACCACCACCATAACAACAACAGCGACAAGGGGATGAATAAAAATACGTCAGTGTTAACAGTAAAGACAAAAGAAAAAGAACTGAAATAAAACATTGCTTAAACACAGAATTCACAATCTGTGTTATAAACTGGAGAACAAAATGCAGTTGTGAGGAGTAACAGTAAGTCTGAGCAAGCTGCACAGGCAAAATATGAGTAGTTTTACAGCCCTGGGAGAGTTGTGTTGAGATGAACAAGCAAGAGTATGCTTAACCTTTTTCCCGCTGTGCATTTTGTGGCTTAAATCCTGTCTTGTCTCTTCAGGGTTCTAAAAAGGCATTTACCTGGACAAATATATATCTGGAATCTGTGTGGCTGTTTGGGCTGATTTTCATTTAAAACTAAATTGGGGTCTTGCACTAGCTGTGCTTAGATGTGGTGTGGTCATTTATAAGTTTTAGGAAAAGAGCAGTCATATCCCATCTGTGTTCCTACGAAACTTCTAGAATCATAAACATTGGTGATATTCCATCTAAGCTTCAATCAGTAACTTGAAATCTGCCTTTATCAGTCTGAATATCATGACACTGTATTTCCCTGGCAGCAGACTTCATCTATTATCAAGAGTAAATTAATAATGTAAATAACAAGTATGACATGCTGCCACCATGTGTTCACCTGAAAACATTACTAAGGAACTTGCACTATTTTGTGGGCTAATCTTCAGAAGGGTTACCTTGTTGTTAATGGTGTTTCATGACAACACCTCATAACTACAGTGGTTATGGTCTGATTGTTATGCATCAGCTGGAGACAAATGTTGCCTTGGTGGGCAAGTACTTTGTAAGCATTTCTAAAAATGGACTAGTTTTTCCAATTCCTATAGCACAAGGGGTAGCAGCTTTTGTTTGTACGAGAAATGTCATCTGCTCCTTGAGTCTTGAGTTGGAATCTCTGAGAATAATTATTCTGCAGGTTCATTTACAATCTTCTTACTTGTTTGTTCTTTTTTTCCTTATAAGGTTTGGCAGAAAGTCTGTTCTGTTTGCGACCATGGGTGTGCAGACAGGTTTCAGCTTCCTACAGATCTTCTCAACCAGCTGGGAAATGTTCACAGTGCTTTTTCTTATAGTTGGCATGGGACAGATTTCAAACTATGTTGTGGCCTTCATATTAGGTAAGACCATTTTCACTCTTTTTTGTTCTTGTATAGCTTGGTGTTTTCAGTATGCTTAAGCAGTTGCATTTAGTAAGAAATGTCAGAAATGCTGTAGAAGGCACTAATGCCCTCAGTTTCTCCAGTGTAGACAGAGAATAAAAAGAATTGATTGTTCTCTTGTGCTGACGTTGTGGGGAGGAAGGTCGAAAAGTGCAGTTACGCTTATGCTTAAAGGGTTATGCTTAAGATTTTACACCCTGTTTTAATGCTGTATCCTTTGTACATACCTTTAATGCTTAAGATCAAGGATTTAGACCTGATTCTCAGGACCAAATTAGATGAGATGGCAGAAATCTGTTATTTCTTAAACATGAATTTCAGCAGTAACATAAGAATCCTTTTAAGATGCTAAGTGTACCATAGTTTGATGAGAAATGGGTGAAGGAGAGGACAGCTCAGTTGTCTTCTGAAAAAGAATGCTGAACGTTTAATGTTTTAGGTATTCTTGTTTTTGTAAACAAAAAATTATTTGAATGGGAGTTTTGAAAATTTGCATTCACTGGGAGACCAAGGAGCTGCAAATTTATCAACGGAAAAAGCAAGAAAGAAAGAGAAAATCAGTTTCATGAAGAACATTCCAACTTCTTTAGGTATTCCATGTTATCAGTATTTATTGATATAGTGCTATCACTGTGTGTAATGCTTTAGAGAGTATCACAGCAAAAAATCACTACTCCAACAACCATTGAGGTAGGGAAGATAATCAAGGGATTAAAGAAAGAGAGATTCCTTCAGTCAAGCCAACATTTTACTGTGCAGAATAAGCCTCCATATGATGAAATTTGAAAGTTGTGACTGGCCATTGTTTGCATGCACTCATTCATGACTGAGCTGTTATTCTTTGAAAATTCTCACCCTCCACATTGCAAAACCTTACCCTTCTATAAATTTGGTCATTGTTCATTGATATTGATTATAACCTTTTATCCACTTACCTATTTTAAAAACCAGTACCAGAAGATGTTCAACTTCCTTTAGCATGAAACCGCCCACAGTACATAGGATCAGAATGTTTTTGTCTATTATCCATTAGATTAAATGGAAATGATGGATGGGGAGGCGCTTTTGTTTGTTCTCTTTCTATTATTGGGTAAAATTGTATTTCCTTACTTTTCTCCTACTAGAGCAGACCAGTGGGGGGGAAATGGTGAACATCACCAGAATACTTAAGAAAAATAAAAGAAATATTGATACTATAATTTCTAAAAGGTGACTTCCATGTGTTGCTAGTTGGCAGTTGCAGAGCAATTTCATATTTTGGAGTGCTGGATTAAGCCAAGGGCATCTCACACTTCCTAAGATGTTGTCAGTGGAGTTTAAATAAAATAATGATTAAGCTCTTTCTCGTTGTACTATGCTGAGCAACATAAACTGAGATATAATGCATTTCTGTTTTTAAAAATATAAATATTTAGACATTATCCATATTCTCCAGTTGCACATATTTTCTTTCCTTGTTTTGCTATACTTTGCCAGAGAACATTCAAATACAGCAGCAATACACCTCCAGTCACTGCAGCCAAGGTGGACAAGGGAAATGAACTAAAAAAAAAAATTGTAGCAATTGTAAATTTGGGACGCATGAGGAGCAACAACAACAACTGTTCTTCATGATCTCAAAATGGTTTATAAACTTGAGTATCACACCATCTAGAAATCAAACATAAAAAAACTAATCAAAATGCAAGGCAGTAAAAACCAGTATGTAATGCTCAGGGAGTGTTTGAGAAAAGCTTGGTGGACATGCTTAGTGTTCACGCGTGTTTTTGCAATAAACTGGAGCAATAAATTGCTGTTAAGGAGAATGTTTGACCTTTACTGGAATATGGGGACACGTATTCATCTACTAATCACAATGTTCACTTTGATCTTTTCCCATAAACTGTCCCCAGGGCACATTCTGTGCCTCTAAATTTTGTTCACACACAACTTACCAAACTATGTTCCTAGGAATATTGGAGTTCAGAGGGCCACTGAAGGCTTCTTTGATGTAGAAATCCATACTGGCAGAAAAACTCTACCAAAAAATCCATATCAGTTTTCTTAGCAGTTCTTTATTAGAGACCGTCCTTGTTTCTGATGAAATCATTAACAACAAAGGAGTTACCTGTTAATTCCATCAGCTTCTGAGACTATCTTCTCCAGAACTCTTTTATAAAAGACATCCCTTTGCCTGTGGCTCTGTTAATCTCAACAATGATGTTGATCATGTGTGGGCGAATGGTGTTGTCTGTTAATATCATTAGAATTTGGACGCAGAATCATTCAAACCACTGTGTGCTTTTTCAGGTTTCTAATTTGTGTTGGTTTCTCTTGTAAAAATAACTTTGATCGTGGGTCTCAGGTTACGCAGGCAAATCATACATCAGTTTCTCACTGGAACCAATTGCAGTCCCATGACTGGACTGACACGTTAACTTTATTACTACAATTTCTTTATTATTCTACCATGTTTTTAAAAACTGCATCACCAGATACAAGTTTTCTAAGCAATCTTCTAATTGTCAAGTTTAAAAGTTTATTTGGAAGACTATATTTCCCTATACAAACCTGCCGAGTTTTAAGATATTCTGGGGAGGGCTTTACCTCCTCAGACTTGCTTGGTGGAGACACAGGAGGAAGCCTTCTCAGTGGCTCCTCCCACCATCTAGAACTACCTTTCATGAGAGGCAAGACTGACTCCTTGCCTGCTCTCCCTTTGCCAGCAGACAAAAACATTTCTGTTCAAGCAAGCTTTCAATGTATGAGCAGTAGAGCTTTTTCTTAGGAAGTTTTGTTTTAGTTTTTAACTTTTGTATGTTTTTATGATTTTATGCTGCTTTGTGTGGTTAATTTTAACAGTTTTACATTTAAATGTAAATTGTTTTTAACTGTTTTGGAAGCTACCTTGGGTCCCACTCTGGGAGAAAAGTGGCATATACAGTCATCCTTCCACATTCTCTAGAGTCAGGGGCAGAGGGCTCCTGTGAAAGTGGGAAAAGGCCCTCTCAAGTCATATTTAACACAAAAAAAGTATGATCAGCATATTCAACCCACTGTGGGTTCCTCTGAGGCATCAGGGTTACTTCACAAGGCAGAAGTGGGTGTCTGGTAGGGCTTACTGCCACCTCCACTTCTGCCCCATAGCATTTTTAAGAGGGACTTACAAGCCTCGTTCACAGTTTCTCAGTCTCATGAGGCTTGCAGGCCCTATTAAAAATGGCATAGGGAGGTAGCATAGGTGACAGCAAATAATCCATGAATAATCAAATCCGCAAAAGTGAAACCTGCAAACGTGGAGGGCTAACTGTAAATGCAATAAATTAATAATATATAATATAAGTTTATAATGCCAAAGAGTAACAGTTTTTCCATGCAAAGAATGCCACTTTTGACAAAATGACAAACCATGGTTAAACACAAGAGAAAATAAAAGATTCTAAACCTTCTATTTTCCTGGTTGCGTGGTAGGAGGAAGAGGAAGGTGTAAGCCTGAGTGAGGTTCTCACTTCTCATTTTGGATTGTGCTCTTTGTGCCCAGTTATTGTTCTGGGCCATTTTTGAGACCTGCATACACTCCATACACATACATTTTTGAACTTTTAAAAAACTTACAGACCTCAAGTAGTTGCCACCATACCATAGTTCATTGATTGCTATGCAACTTTGAAGGTTCTTCTTTACTTTCTTCATTCCAGAATATACCATATGATTCATGCTACTATAAATTAGACTGGGGAGAACTGGAATCCTATAAAGTCCTCCAATAGATGTTCATGTAGGATGATTGCCCTACATGTGCTAGCACTAACAAGTAGAGCTCATTTGTCCATATTGGACTTGGGTAAAGTTGTCATATCTCATCTTTCAGAAGTCTAGCATTTGCTGTAAACAGTTTACTATATGGCATAGGGGCTAGTGTTCTCACACACTCAATGCGCACTCATATACTTCTTGGAAGAATGGACCTGTGCTGGTCTTTGGATCCCAATTAAATTCTCTTTGTTGAAAACTGTTACTGGGTTTTCTACATTCCATAGGTGTAGAAACATTAACTGAAATTCCATGAATCTTAGATATCATCTCAGAATTTGGCCAAACTGTAGGCCAATAGGGATAAAAATCAACATGGGATTTTGATGTATCCTTTAATCAATAGGGATAATTTTTGAATATGTGTGTGTGTGTGTGTATCAATGTATCCAAAACTGACAGAAAGATTTTGAAGAAATTGGTAGACAGGCAGTGACATGGCTTACTTCTTTCTCTCTCAAACTGATATGGCAGCTCCCCAATCTGATAAGACACCCTGTCTTTTCACACAGCTCTGCCTTCCCCCTTACAACCCCATCTTTGTGTAAATCCCTTATAGTTCCATAGTAGCATGTTTTCTGTGTGTCTTTAAATCCTATATACCAGTCAACCAAGTCAGTATTTATAAATATAAAAATGTAATATTTATTAAGATAACATACAGAACAAAGTATTGGAGTTCAGATGCAGGTCAAAATTAATATAGTTCTTCAAAATACTTTTAGTCCATTTTTTTATTTCCTTAACCTTTCATATAAGTGCAAGTCTTGGCTACAATCTCACCCAAAGACTCAACCCCTAATCTAGATCACACTTTCTAACCAGATTCTATAATGGCTTAATTACTCTTCTGCCCGTCTCTAGGCTTTCCCTGAGAATGAAACCCTTCCCACACAGACAACTTCCCTGGCTGACTGAGGAACTTTTCTCCAGAGCTTTCTGTGGTTGTAACTTCTCACTGGTGTTTGCCTTTATATATCTTTTCCTTTCAGCCACTAGCTCCTCTCTCACATTACTAGGTTGGGTTTCTCCTGACGAGCTATTTTGGTTGCCTGGCAACCTGTTTCTGGGCTGCTCTGCCACTCTAGAACTCCATTACACAGGCCTACCAACAAGAATTCTATGGGATATTTAGGAGTAATTGTCTCTGGAAAACTTAATAAAGTTGTTGCACTCAGTTATAAATCATTCCTGTGCTTAACAAAACAAAAACTGAAACACTGGAGCAAGGTAAGATTATCTTGGCCTAGAAGAAGAATAGCAGTAGTCAAAATGAGTGTAAAGATGAAGAAATGGTTGCAAATTTTCCATATACATTTCTCACCTACAAGTAAAAGAAGCTACACTGAAGGAACTTACCCCACACCCCCAGAAGAACTGATTATTAATCAGACTGACTCAATTAATGCTCTGACAGTTTAAAATATAAAATATATATTAATCAAAGCCTCATTTAATAATATTGGAAGCACTAAATTAATATGAGAAAAGGGTATCAACTTTTTACTGAAGATAACAAATAGAATGAACTTTGGTCACAAGGCCCATTTTGTTCAGCTTCATCCACAACTAAAAGATACATGTATAAATTGATATATGGATGGTACTATGCTCCCTTAAGACTGAGCCAGATAATAAATAAATACATCTCATCCCTGTTGGAGATGTATCAAAGCAGAAAGATTGTATTTATGTATGTAGTAGTTATACTCCATTACTTATCAGTTCTGGACCTTAGTATTTATTGATATTTCCAAGTGAACAAGGAAAAAATATAACACCTCATCCAAGCCTTCTGCACTTTGTCTTGAATGAAAATGAAAGGCTTTCACATAAAATACTAGTAACTAGCAAAATTCACAATACACAGCTACACCCTGGAAAGGTTTTCAAGACTTCTGCAATGTATGAGTGGTTAAATAAACTATGGATTTTAGCCCTTGTGGAAAAGCTGGCATATCTGATTAAAGAAAGAAGAAATCAGAAGACAGATAATTCATTTTATGACACTTGATGGCCTTTTACTGAATACTGCAGTTTAAACAATAACAAGTATAGTCCACCAACAACATATAGCACTCTTTCTCATTTAGTCTTATCTTTTATTATTCCTAGATTAAACATTAACAGATAGCTGTGGTGGACTGTCAAAGACTTTAATTTGTTTCATGTTATTCCCAGTTTTTGTGATTAATTCATGATATCTCATAGCTTTTATATTTTATGTAGCACTGTATTCTTTTGTATGTTTGCTGTAACTTAATAGGTGCTGATAAAGCACCCAATAAAGGTGTTTGTTTTTTAAAAGAAAAGAAAATAACATTAGCACTTGCTTTAAAAGGTTAATAGAAGCTCTGATTTTGAGAGCTATGGATTAGGAATACTACAAATTTAAGTTTTCTGTATGGCAATTTGTTCTTAAAAGAATGCCTGGCTGAAAGAAGAACATTTTATTTTCCATTAATTAACTGACATAATTTTACAGAGTAGATTGAAAATATAGAACTAGAATAGATTCATTCAATGGCTTTCTTCCATTAGATCTGATATTAGAGTAGGGTGTTCAGAAAGGCATAAATAGGTACAACATTCACTGGCTTTCGTGATCTACCGTACAACTGGCAGCTTTGATTTTTGAACGTCATTTACTTGGTGTTGGATTAGAAAGAGGTCTAACAGTAGCTAATAATGTTATTTCACCTATACAGAAACAAATACATGATACTTTTAGTGACTGGGTAACAATAACAATTGTGCTCAAGATAATGACTGATATAATGGCAGTGACTAACAGAATGACATTCTAGGTTACAGACTCAATAGAAATATTGAGACGAGAGTGTTGTCTCAATGTTTTTTTTTTCAGTCTGCAATAGGGGAATAATGTTAACCAATGTTGTACTTACAAAACCCAGCTTTTAAAATTGCAGCTACATCAGGAGAGTGGGTGGGGAGGCAGCAGGGTCAGATTGGTACATTTGCTTTCTTTGTTTTCATAAGGCAAGCAGACTCAACAGATGTTGCCAGTTCCTTATCAATGTGTATTCTCAATGTATTTCCACACGCCCTCAATAATTTTTAAACTTAATAAAGCAGAAATAGTCACTTTTAGTCAGTTGTGCAATAAGACCGTTGCCTGATTTAAAGAAAACTTAGCTGAATGACCATATGAGTTTTCGTTAACTAATTGATTTAAATTTGCATAGAGATGCCTGTGAGTCAAGATAAAAATTCTGAACCAAAAAAGCATACATGCTTTGTTTTTTAGATAATTCACATATGCCTTGTAGAAAACATCATCTTACAATATACCATTTCTTCTGTATGTAAGACAGGAAATAACCTTTTTCCAATTGTGGCTGCCATACATGTTCTTTTTATTAGTTCATCCATTAAAAAAGAATATATACTTCTTGGTAAGCATGGTACCTTTTGACTCAGTCAAAAGAGTTATTTTTAAAAAACAGTTAAAACAGTTATATTTATAAAATTATGACTAATATAGAGAGATTGGAAAGAGGAGATCTCACCCACTTACTAATACTAAAAGTCTAGATTAACCAGGGAAGCTAATCTTCACTAGGTTCCAGAACCAATAAAAGAAACAAAAACATCTCACAATGCATCATCAACTTATAGAATTCACAATGTCTGTGGATGACCCTGAGTTTGTTTGGGTTTCATGGGAGGGAATTAGACAGATTCATGGAGAAAGATAAGTGTGTCCTTGATTTTTATCTGTGGCAATTCCATATCTGCAAGGTGGCTGTTCATACCAGGTCTGGGAGACAAATGAAACTACTGCCACATCTGTGCCTCTCTGGTATATAACTAAAACAAAAGCAGGGAACCTGTGGCCCTCAAAAATACTGGATTTCCAACATGTAGCAGCGGTAGCAGATATGATGAGTATGGGAGGTGTAGCCCTCAAACATCTGGAGTGCCACTAGGTTCTCCACTGTTGCCTAGATGTATATGAATGTAACTGGTTGTTACTGGAAACTAGACAAACCTTGTTCAGATCTAGCAAAGACAAACCTAAACATGTTGAAACACATTCTCAATAATGATATAGCAATGTTTGGTAATTGCCTCCCAAGTAACTTGTTTTTCTTCCCAAAATTTTTATTGTAAGCTAAACATTAATTGACAGTTATGTCAGAAAAATTGCCATCTAAGTTTCTTTTAGGCTTAGTCTAATTTTGATCCATGATGTTGCACAAATGATTAGATTCTAAAAACTGTATTCATTTCAAAATGCAATAAAATATTTTGGGTAACATTTTTAAAAAAGAGTTAACATGCTAACCGACACTCCTTGTTTTGAACAGGCTCAGAAATTCTTGGCAAAACAGTTCGTATTATATTCTCTACATTAGGAGTTTGCATATTTTTTGCAATTGGCTACATGTTGCTGCCACTATTTGCTTACTTCATCAGAGACTGGCGGATGCTGCTACTGGCTCTTACTTTACCTGGGGTGCTCTGCGTTCCACTGTGGTGGTGAGTTTAACTGTTCTGAAAGGTGTTCAGCTTCAGAAATATCCCCTCTGTAGCTGGTAACCTTCAACTTCCGTTGTTATGTAAACAGTTGGAATTTTACAGCCTTTGATTGCTGTAGTTATATTTTTGCCCCAGGCAGTTCTGTTGTAAAGAGCAGAGAATTATCTTGAACATTCAACATGCTCTTCTAGGAAAATTATCTTTTATTTGGAGCCCAACTGACAGCTGCTACCTTGGTGGAGCATGTCATGTACTGGCTCATCAGAACTATTTAGAATTTTTTTTTTCTGGGTTATCTTATTCTTTAACCTCCAACTTCTGAAAAAATTGCCTTTTTGAATCTTAATTATTGCTAGATGAAGTCACTTGTAAACCTTTCCCTTTCTTCATCTTCCTCTACCTTATTTTCTCTGTGGATGCAACTACAATCTTCCTGACAGATAAAAGTGCATAATGCAGGCCACATTTTTTTTAAAGGGCAGTCACAGACAAACAGTGTGATGAAACATGCCTGCGCCACTTTTTCTGATTCAAATAACATAACTTCATTTGAATAGCTACAATATCTTGGGTATGTGTTGGATCCACAGGACCATGTTTACAATACCTTTTGCATCTCTAGGATTCCCAGTGGCCAAAATAACTGTTCATAACTCACACATAGGGGTTTCTACACCCATGACTATTCTTAGTTTACAAGCGTTGAGTGCTAGACTAACCAATTGGGATGGAATTTGCAACATTACTTCAACATACAAATGCCCTGTCCAGGTGTAATGCACAAACAGCTGTTTCCATGTTCTCACTGGAGTGTGTCACATTCCTCCTGTTGGTGTTCTTATTTTCATTTAGTGGCAGATACTTCAATTATGATGTTCTTCATACTACTGATGGTGTCTGCTGAAAATAGCATTTTCTCTCCACTGAGATATCTGTTGTATATTATATTTTTGAATTCTAACACAGGGTACATAATTCAAATATTTCTGAAAGACAGTTTTAGCATTTTTATTTAAGGTAGTTATATCCTTTTTCCCCCTCTGCTATTATCTTTTTGCTCCACGCTCTCTGTCTTTATTTCTCTCTCTCTCTCTTTCTGCATCACTACAGGTTTCTGTGAATCTCTTCTCTCTTCACTCCATAGTTAACATGACCGACCCTTTCTTTTATCTTTCTATAATCCAAAATGCATGTTCTTTGCCCTTTTTTTTACACTACATTGGCATTCCCATCAGCTAATTCTTCCTTTTTATTACCCACCAGTATCAGTACATAACTGTTGTTTTCTTTTCATTTCTTTTCTTGTGTACTAAGGAAACTTTTAGCACTCTGGCTATTTTGGCCTGTAACTCCCCAAATTGGCACAGCCAATTTTAAGATACTGTGGGAGTTTTAGTTTCAAAATAAGTGTTAGGCAATTCTATTCTACAGGAAATGTATAGACTACATTTTCCTCCAGGCAGCCACCATGATGTAGTGGTTTAAAGTGCTGGACTATGGCTCTAGAGACCAGGGTTTGGATCCCTGCTTAGCAATGGAAACCCACTTGGTGACTTTGGGCAAGTTGCATTCTCACAGCCTCAGAGGAAGGCAAGGGCAAGCCCCTTATGAAAAAAATTTGCCAAGAAAAACCTGTGATAGGTTCACCTTAAGGTCACCATAAGTCAGAAATGACTTGAAGGTACACGCCACGAGGTTCTCCTCCAGTCCTGCTGCCCTCCCACAAAACTCAGCCAATTCCCCACTTTGGCTTTTGAAACAAGTATGTGTTTCATCTTTGGTTTTCATCTGTGTTTTCTACATTGCCAATCATTGTTCCTGAATATTGTAGGATATCATACACCAGAGTTGACAGTTAGATATCAGAAAAGTACCTTGAGGTTGACCTGACTTTTGGAACTGTACTTGTGTTTTATTCTACAAACATATAAGCATCTATCAAAGCCCTACAAACCCCCACATGCAATTTTTTTTCAGGATAGTTGTTCTATGGAACATCTCCACTTTCTCTTTATTAACTCTTTTCCACTCCTAATTTCTTCATGGACCTCTACCTGCTTGTTTCCTAGGCTTTATTCCTTTACATTCCTTATTTCCTTCCTCCTGGGTGATTTTACTCATACCTAACCTGTGTTAATATGATCTTGCAGCTACAGGCTAAGGGGTGTCATTTTTCTGGAAAAGATTATCAGGGAGATTTAGCAAGCTACACTCAAAAAGGTAAGTTTTCCTATCCCAGGTCTAGGAGCCAGGTAACACAATATTGAAGGAAATTGGTGGAATAAGTTGTAATTTAGATGGGATCTTTGCTCTTAGTTTGCTTCGAGCCTTGAAACCCTTGATGACTCACAATGAAATAGGAGTATTTATCCCATTACAAAAGGATTGCTTAACGAGTGCTACAGAATGGAGGCCAGTCAAATAATTTTTCATCAGTATTGATCACTTCAGGATAGACGAAACGAATGCCTTATTAGGTTGAGTAACCATACTATTAGGGTAAAAGAGCAAAGTGCTGCCCTTCTTGCCCTTTGGTTTAGTTTTCTTTTTGCCTTTGCTCTTCCTGCATGTTCTTTCCAGTGTTAATTCAGCTAAGTCTTAATCTTCTGATGCTTGCTAACACCTATATCCATGTGCACAAATCTTTGTCTTTCCTTCTTAGCTGCTCTCATTTATTTCACTTCTGACCTACAGTTGCACTCATTTACTTTATGCTTTTTTGAAATTACTACAAATTAAACAAATACTTCTTTAAGTCGGTTCTAGCTGCTTATGTGGTTTTGCTGAGAAGAGGGGGGAAAGTCCAATCTGAAAAATTGTGTTGGTATGTCCTTGATGTGGGGGCAGGGAGGGGGCTGGTCAAAGACAAACTGCTGTATAAAGTAAATTATTTCAAAAGTCATAGCTCATCCATTTCCTTTTTATCTTGATCCTGTCCTACAAAATTATTTTCTTAGTAAATAATCTCCCTTTGTGTAACACAATGCCGGAGAGAATGTATTTTATGTGACTTTAACTAATGTTAATGGCTAGTGAGATGCCTTATAGTTACTGTTTATTCTTTTTTTTTTCTATTAAAGAAATAGGGGCCATGGGCCATCCTCCATCTCTATGGTAAGAAGTTTCACCCAATACAATCTCCCTTTTGGAGATTACGGCTCCTAGAATCCTCCAGCCACCATGGTTGTCCAGGAGGCTGCCTGAGGGATTCAGGGTGTTCTAATCCAGAACTTTAGTTTTATAAATTTTATCCTTGATGCATGAGTTCTCAGTATACCAAGCCATTATAGGAAACAGGCCCATCATGTATACTTCTCATATGCCTATGTGGCATCCTTTCCTTTGTTTAGTTAATGAACCAAAATTCATAATAATAATAATAATAAAATTTGTTTATATCCTGCCTCTCCCCATGGAGCGAGGTGGTACTACAACAATACATTAAATACATTAAAAGCATTAAAACATAACCAATCCTCCCCACCCACCAACCCATCTAAAACCAACCCCCTAAAACACATTTAACTACATTAAAGAACAGGAGGACAGTTCAGTGTAAGAGCAGATGGAGAGTACTGGATGGGTGGGGTGGAGGAAAAAGTAGAGGTGGTCTCTGTAGTGCTTTTTTTGAAGAGAAAAATAGAAGGGCCATGAAATAAAACCTCTATACTGGTTTGCTGTAAGATTGATGCTACTTAAAATACTATTTATATCTAGACAAAATTATTTTAAAATGTATTAGTTACAGTTACAGTTGTCTTTTTTTTCAGGCAGAAATTCCAATATTCTTCTACAAATTTATGCACATCTGTTGGGAATAAACCCCACTGAGCTTAGTCAGGCATGCTTCTTGGTAAACATACATAGGATGCTGTGTTTAGTATTGTTGATTCAACAATTGCTCCTAATACTGTTGCATATGTCTTCCTGGTAGCTGCTTTGAAGGTTATTTTGATTGAAAAGTTGTATATAATAATATATAAATATGGGACATGGTTGTTATTTCACATTCTGATTGGAAGTGTGATAGCAAGAAGATATTTAATGAAAGCACCTGGTCTCCTATGAGATCAAAGTGTCCTTGTAGGGAAATGGATAACTGAAATAGATAAATAATTCCACATTTTTTACACTAGGTGCTGATATAGTCTCATAGATTTTGAAAAAGATTGTCCATTGCTCACCTTGGCTTCCCAGTTTTATAGATGACGTTTGCTATGAGCCAGCTTACCAGTTCCTGAACTCAGCAAATGTCTATTTCTTGCAAAGGATCTGTGGTATAGCATTCTGTCATAGTTCAATGGCTAATTAATAGTCCAAGGAACAGCATGTAAGAAGCAACCTTTCTGTGGTCCAGAAAAGGGTAAGCGGGGCTAATAGAACCATGGTGTGCCTGTGCTCTCTGAATTAGGTTGGGTTGCCTTTTTGTACCAATGCAGTGGTACTTATGATCTCAGTAGCTATAGAACAGTAGTCCTAGTGCAGGAATAGGCAGGATTTTGGCTTGTGCCAATTTAGAAAAAAATACTCTGTAATCAAAATGTATTGGCATGAAAATATCCTTTTTACTGACAAAATTTGCAGTAAAATAGGATGTCTACGTGAAATACTGGTATTTTGACATAGATGTTTTGCATTCTTTCTCTGTTTCTAAAGGAATTAACATATCTATTTATCTTTTAGCCTCCTTATCACTGAATAGACATGCAAGTCTTTCTACACACACCAGGTTATAAATTCCTGACAATTTTTCTGAAAATAGATATTGTTTCCTCTGTCTAAGAAAACAAAATCACCATTTAGAAAGAAACAAACAACGAAAACATATAATAAACAAGGAGAGGCATGAATTTGGATGAATAATAAACATAGGGATGCTTGGATTTTGCTTGGGAAATAGTCATGTCCACAAGATGGCACTGCAGATATTTTTTACTTTGCATGTTGTAAATCAGACTTCTGACATCTTTTGGTGATACCTTTTACAAAACTTGAAGTGCTGTGCTTATAACACATACATTTCATCTTTAGGGTCCCACATAGGGTTTAGTTTTTTGTGCTTCATGCCACTTTAAACAAAGCCTTGGAAAAGTCAAAGTAAGCTCTTCCTCTAAATTGTAATCAACGCTGGTAAAAGGACATATTGTTCTTTTAAGTATTTCTAAAATTATGATTCATTAAAATATTTTAGTAGAAACTGTTAGTAAATATTTTAAATAGATACTATAATTAGTAGATGATAATATTTCAGTATATACTATTTATAGGCATATGCACTCACTCACACACACACACACACACACACACACACAGCCTTAGTTGTGGTTGACTGTACATCAAATTTGCTGCATCCTTAAGCATGCGTACTGGAACTAAAGTTTACTGAAATCAATATTATTAACATCCAGACAACTGTGCTTTCAAAATGGATGATAAAATGTACTTGAAACTATATGGCTTTACCTTCTTAATATAATTACTTCTAAAGCCATGATGTGTTCCATGTTACTGTTGAAGAAAAACATCAGAGTAAACAAGGAATATTTTATTTACTTATTCTTTTGAATTCTGGGACACTTATCCAAATATATATACACATTCATAAGAAAATTATTTATAACCTACCCATTCCAATTCACTGGGATTATCCACTTGCGTAAATGTCAGACACAAGTTTCTACATCAAGGCCTAACCAGATGGGGCAACCACATGTAATTATTAATGTCTGCGCTGATCTTACAGAAACAGGCTGTGGTGAGGTCTTAATTTTTATACAAAAAAGAGTTGTATGGTTGGAAGCAACGAGGTACAAACAACACAGTTACCTGCAAGCAGTTACTTTTAGGGGTAAGAGGGCTGTAATAAAGCCATATTTCAAAAGTAGCACAATGAGTAGTAGTGAATTTATTTTACTGGTGTATTGAGTTTGTTTATTTTTAAAGGACATTTTTAGAAACATTTTACAGAAATTTTTCAGTTTTTATGCCACTGTTTTATTGATCTTAAGTTGGGGGAAGGGACAGAAAAGCAACAAGTGATATAACAAGCTACTTTTCCAGCACTTCAACAAATAATGCCAATTTCTTATTTCTAAAAAAGTAACTGAAAGGTAACTTTCCAAGCTCTGCGACTGAGCAAAATCTTTCCCTTTCTTCACTCTATTTAATTGCTTAAATCACTTTTCTCTTAGCCTAACCAACAGCAATTTTGAAAAAAAAAACTTGAAGGAAAAGAGCCTTCCAAGTAAGGCAAGTTCGGCTCCCCTCACTGTCATGGTTCTTCTCATATAAAAACTAGAACTTACTGTGAATGGTGACTTGGAGACCTTATATGTGAACAAAGCAGCCTCATGACTAAAACATCTGTGGTTTCTCTGATACAACTTTCACTGGCCCCCAGACACTAACTGAGGAAAAAGTCAGCTAATCTAGAACCATTCAACCAGCATGATGAAAGGTGCTGTGAAAATATTAGTTTCATTCTTTTGAATTTGTTGCAGGATCATTCCTGAGTCTCCCCGTTGGTTGATTTCTCAAGGAAGATTTGAAGAAGCTGAACTAATTATTCGGAAGGCTGCAGAAAGAAATGGGATTCCAGCCCCAGCAATAATCTTTGATGCCACAGAGGTAAATTTTACATTCATGTACTTGTGTATCTATTTGCCTTGGGTGTATTTGTTTGTTTGTTTGGATTAATAACGGCTTGGAAAGTTACTTTGCATAAAAGTATGATGCTCTGGGTCCCAGATTAACATCTTACAATTGCACAGTTACTGATGCCTTAAAACAACTCACATATTAACAAATAGTACAGTCTCAGGACTGACAGCTAACATATGGCCATTGGTGTTTCACATGCCTCAGCAATTACACACACATTCATTATTACTATAGGACTCCTAATTTACTGAGGGATTGGTTCAGAGCCCAGTTCTTCTGGCATTCATGGTAAGACTTTTGAACCTTTAATTTGAACATTAAAATCAGTGGCTCAGAATATTTTTCCTTGCATCAGGTACAGAATTATTGTATTATAATACCTGTTTATATTCCTCCCCTCCTTTCTAGTCTAGTCTACAATAGGAACAAACCATGTCACGAATAACTGCCTGAGTTTTTTAACTAAATGTTTTGCTCAAACTAGCTATTTCAGATAAATAACGCCAGCATCGCCAGGCATGAGAACATGCCTTCCCAGTGCCAAATACAACCTGTTACCATTTTTAAATGCCCCACATGATCTATCTTGTATCATTTGAAGTGGTCTGGAACATGCTTGTTTTCTTCCATCTCATTTGCCAATTATGCTGGACAATTGCATTGGAGTCTCGGCCTTTCTGGTGGCATTACCACATCTTCAGTCTTGAGTGGGGCCACAATGACCCTATGAAGTAATTATAGCTATAGGCCTTACCACTTTGTGCAGGCTTGCCATATATATATTTGCTCTCTGACCCATTTGTACATTTTCACTGTGAGCCGATCATCTTCCTAATAAGTTTAGCAACTATTCTTACAAGCTGCAGGACAGCTGTATGCAAACTTTCCATTTGGATAATGGGAGAAAGTACACCTTTCCCTAAATGACAATCAATGCACATGTACAGTTGTTACAACAGTTATGCCCAGGGGTTTCAACATGTAGCACTCTATAGCTTCCCATAACAACGAACATCCGCAGCCCTTTAACACTAAAAGAGGCTGAGAGAAAAAATATGCAGCCTAGAGTTTAGGCTCTGTATTCAGCCCTCAGGTAATATGGGTTGTGTGTAGAGCTGGCACTGGCTCTACCCTTCCCCCAGTGGCGGAGCTTGGAGTGTGTGGAGGGGGGGTGGGAGTCAGGGGGGCTATGGTGTGAGGGATGTGGCCACTGTGCGTGGGAGCATGGTTGTGGTGCGTGGGGGTGTGGCCAGGGCACGTGGGGCATGGCTATGGGCCAGGGCACCCCAAAAACATTGCAACCCAGGGCAAACCGTCCC